>OZ022419.1:7421471-7550559 GCA_963989365.1 Rhimphoctona megacephalus
AGCTATCATCAAAAAACGATTTCTGTTGTAAGAGAGCATAACTCAGCCTTGAATTATCACACAAAAAGTAACAGGGGTGGATTTTTCGTGACATAAGATATCCTTCGCAATGACATATCGCTGATCGTGTCTATTTTTTCAAAACATCAGATTTTCGACAATCTGGCGATGGTGCGTTTCGCACTTTTTCACCAACCCAGCTGCCAATCGGTCAGTTCGCATTCGATCGAAACACGACTAGGCTTATTCAAAAGCTGATAAAATTTGCTGCAATTGACGACTTTGGTGTTTTTCGAGCCGGTCAATTTGGAACGTGTTTTTCGACATCACGGGGCTTTGCCTGAACTGGGTCAATACTACAGGCTCAATTGACTGTGTGATTATAATGCCAACTTTGGCCGACCGGTGGCGATGAGCCTTTTTACTCGCGTCAGCAGATACTTCGCCTGATCAAAAGCTGCAGTAGCGGCTCGACGCCAAGTATTGAAAAAAAGCCAGCGTTAGACCTGCCGCACTCTAATATACTCAACTATGACGGTTTTCGAACTTTTTCTTATATAGTACGGTAGTGATTTCAGTTTTGACATAATCTATCAGAAGATCGACTAGGCCATCTTTCCGGAGATATGGCATACACATATGCCTGCTCATATGTTCTTTGAAAACTCGACTGAAATGTTCCGCTTTTATCGACAAAAAAGTATAAACATCAATTGAAAATAGTAATGTGAATTTATTCCCTCTCTTGTTTCCCTTAGGTAGAATCAAATTTTCAAAACAAAACATTTTTATTGTTACTGTTATTGAAGAAAAAATGTCGAGTTCACATAGTAAATTTATTTTTCTTAAGGGAGAACACCACTGTGATGGGTAAAAAAAAATTATATAATTTTTGCGTTTTCTTGCAGTATACATATGGGTCATTCCATATCAATTCGACCACTTTTGAACCCGACCCCCTTCGATTTGGCTGAAACTTCGCAATTTTCTTTTACCCCACTAAAGAAATTTTTGTGAATTTTTTCAAATTTTTTTACCGAAGGCAAAAAAGTTACGAATGTTAAAAAAAAATGACTTTTTTCAAATAGCTATAACTTTTTCAAAAATTGACCTATCGGGACGTTTTATTTTAAGTTTTGTTTTCGAATGTACTTTTCTGAAAAAAATACAAAAATAATTTTGGAACTCAAGTTCTATGGAAAATTTCAGTTTTTTGGAAAAACCATGAATTTTTCAAATTCCGACACTTTTAATTTTTTTTTTATTTTCCCAAAAAAATCTTTGATTTATTCCGGAGTTAACACCGCTAGTTGCTTAGTGGGCCGAATTCTTTTTTCTATTTTTTTTTCGATTCAAAAAAAAATTTATTCGTTGTCAATTTTCAACTCCTCTACATTCAAAAATTTTATTTTACGTCAAGATCAATCATAGTAAATAATTTTAAGATATTTTGTACCTTACACATGATATAATTCAATAATTTATGATAAGCATTTCATGGGTAATATAACTATTTTTATTGTAATACCAATTTTACAAATCAATTTATTTTCCCTCCCTTTGGCGCTTAAATATTTTACATACACTGTATTCCTTTGAATTCGAAAAATTTGGGACGCAAAGGCAACCATCTTTGTCTAGAATGACACAATGTAATTGATGAGTTCCAATGATTGATTTTGTTTTGGCAAATCGGTCCTTTAGGTCATTTACAGCTTTATTATAATCGTATTACGAGAAAAATAATTGATAATCGCTTTACCCATGAAATGCTTATCATATATCATTGAATTAGATTATGTGTAAGGTATAGAATATCTCAAAATTATCTGCTAAGATTGATTTTGATGTGAAATAAAATTTTTGAATGCAGAGGAATTGAAAATTGACAACGAATACATTTTTTTTTGTATCGAAAAAAAAAGAAAAAAATTCGGCCCACTAAGCAACTAGCGGGGTTAACTCCGGAATAAATCAAAGATTTTTTTTGGGAAAATAAAAAAAAATTAAAAGTGTCGGAATTTGAAAAATTCATGGTTTTTTCCAAAAAACTGAAATTTTCCATAGAACTTGATTTCCAAAATTATTTTTGTATTTTTTTCAGAAAAGTACATGCGAAATCAAAACTTAAAAAAAACGTCCCGATAGGTCAATTTTTGAAAAAGTTATAGCTATTTGAAAAAAAGCCATTTTTTTAACATTCATACCTTTTTTTGTCTTCGGTAAAAAAATTTGAAAAAATTCACAAAAATTTCTTTAGTGGGGTAAAAGAAAACTGCGAAGTTTCAGCCAAATCGAAGGGGGTCGGGTTCAAAAGTGATCGAATTGATATGGAATGACCCGTATTCAAAATTATGAAAACAAAATTTTCCAGTCAAAAGTAAGTATCAATATTCAAGTTAACTTTTTAATCTATGTCAAGAAAAAAAAACAATGAAAATTTTAAACGCGTTTTCCTCGAAACCACTATTATTTACCTTGTCCCAAGGAATACTCGAAGACTAATGAATCGATTTTAATTTTTTCTTTTTCAAATATTCGTTATTGCAGTAACTAGAGTTGCACGTAACTAATTTTCGAAAGGTCATGGCCATGTAAGGAGGGAAAAATTGTTCCCGTACGTACTTTTTCCAACGAAAGTTTAAGAATACATTCGTATATGTTAAAAATAAATTTCCGGCAAATTTCACCATGTTGATGAAATAGTTTTGAAAAAAAATTTATTTTTTCAAAAATCGAAATCTAATTTTTTACTCGAGAATGGTTGAGCCGATGGATTTGAAATTTTTTTAAGTCTTGACTATAATTAGAAGTATTCATATATAAAACTTTCGATTATTTTGTGCAACTGAAAGGTTCGAATAAAAATCTTTGTTCATATTTTTTTTTTTAGATGATCATTCAATCGAAGTGCAATCATAAAACTTTCTTCGTACAATCCTTGGATTTGTTTTTAAATTATAGAATTTTTTAAAACGATTTCTTTGGTACGCCATAGTGAAAAAAATAAAATTGGTTTTTGTTCATGTTTTCCATGAAATACTGTTAATCTAACCTTCAAAAAAAAGTTCTAAAGATACTTTAGAGTTTTTAAAATTATGTATTTAATAAAAAATTGAAATTAAAAAAGAACATGGTGAAGAAAGATAAAATTTTGTTAGATGTTATTCACAATCAAGTGAAATAGCAAAAATCCCCTCCCGGGGAAAAAAAACCCGGACAAGTACATTAGTGGTCGGTCGTTTTCCTATGATATCACGAAAAATCGTACAAAAGATCCAAAACTCCACTGAAAGCAATTTTAAAAAAAGTTTACCTATTTTTTTTATTCCGAAATCACAATAAATTTTACCTTGAATTTGTTTCCACTCAAAAAAACAGTAGTAGAATCATTAAAAAATTAGCGTAATGAAGATGAGAAAAATACTACTTATAACTGGTATGTAAGAAGTATTGATAGTCTAGAAAAAAAAGGTTACTGTCTAATATAAGTTACGTGCAGCAATAAAATTTATGATATAAATACTCGGACAAGTATTCCTTTGGTGATACAGAAGATATCAACATCGACGTACTAAGAATACTTAACAAAATTGTTAAATTATAAATATTATAAATTGTAAATGCTATAAAATTATATTTAAATATATGTTAAGAGTACTTGTCCGGCCCATAACTTTTTATTAAGATTGCTAATTCAAGTAAAAATCAGGGTTCTCTCTCAAAATTGAAGGGTCATACTTACGCACTTTTTCATTGTCAGTTTCCTCTTGTTTAATTTTAGTTTTCTTATGATTAATTCTCGCATAACGTTTTTAATTGTCCATTTCAAAATATAAAGGTTAGAGGTAAACTTAATGGTTAGAGGTCAAGAACGTTAAAATGAAACGAACGAATCTAGATTATTTTGTATGGAATTTGAGTGATGTTAAAATCTTGGATTCAAATATGACGGTGCATTCATAGCCTGTATTGATCGTTTGACCATTTACCAGTGGTTATTTAAATCTTCTACCAATAAATAGTAGATTTTCGGAGTATGATTACTTTCATTGCTGGCAATATAAGTTTTCAATAATATGGCACGCTTCATTGCTGGCAATGTTATACCGTGTCGCATCTTGAGAAATTTCATAACTGCCTGAGTCTTATGTTAGTATAATTTTATGACGACTACGAACAGAATTTCATTTTGAATGAATTGACATCAAATGTTGTGCATGATACAAGGGTATCCTGAAATTTGGAGAATTGATTTTCTTGTAAGTTGCTGCTGCTGAAATACAACACATGACTCCACCTCTAATTTGATTTTTACTTGAATTAGCAATTTTAATAAAAAGTTATGGGCCGGACTAGTACTCTTAACATGTATTTAAACATAATTTTATAACATTTACAATTTATAATATTTATAATTTAACAATTTTGTTAAGTATTCTTAATACGTCGATGTTGATATCTTCTGCATCACCAAAGGAATACTTGTCCGAGTATTTATATCATAAATTTTACTGCTGCACGTAACTTAGACAGTAACCTTTTTTCTAGACTATTAATACTGCTTACATACCAATTATAAGTAGTATTTTTCTCATCTTCATTACGCCAATTTTTTTAATGATTCTACTACTGATTTTTTCTGTGGAAACAAATTCAAGGTAAAATTTATTGTGATTTCGGAATGAAAAAATAGGTAAACACTGTTTAAAATTACTTTCAGTAGAGTTTTGGATCTTTTGTATGATTTTTCGTGATATCGTAGGAAAACGAGGGACCACCAATGTACTTGTCCGGGTTTCTTTTCCCGGGAGGAGATTTTTGCTATTTGATATCACTTCTTTTTTCTATGGTATTTTCAAATATTCCACTTCATATAGACCCCAATAGAGTCTGTACGTAACAAATAAAATTACAACGTGTTCGTATCGTTACATCATCGATTTATTTCAGTCACAGGAATCAGTACTGTTCACTCTTCTAATTCGACATAAGGGAATGGGAGAGACTTCCCACCATAAATTTATTGTTGTTGAGGTTATTTGAATGTAGGAACGTTTCGTTCCTATGATAACGAACAAAGTTATAATGTTTTCGAAAGAATTAACTACAGGCTTAAGGTATTGTCGAGATGTTAGTTATTCGTTAATAGGGTATTATTCGATTATAACTTGGTAGGAAGGGGGGAAATTCCTAATCTGGACATTTTTTCTATTAGCAAGCCAATCAAATTTTGTTGGCATATAGCTTCGCCCTCCTGGATTCAGATTCAAATACGTCAGAACCTGGGCGCCTGAGAAATTAATTATTGAAAACTAATTAGTTTTCAAAAAACCAATTGAATTCACAAACTTTTTGAGCGCGATTTCAAGGCAGACAGAATTTTTCTGTAGATTTTATAGCTATAAATTCATTTTCATCGAATAAACATATTTGAATAGCAGTAACTTCTGTACATTATGTTGTATTTGTGGTAAAAAGTATTACCAATCCAACTTGTCGTTGATAAAAATGGAAAAGAGATTTTTTTCCGAAATTTCTTACTTTTAATAAATGAAACATCAAAAATACAATTTTAAGTAATTGTATAGAAATAGAAAACATATCGAATCCACTGTGAACAAATTTTATGCGTTCCTGTAGTTTTATTTTTATTGACAACGAAGTGAAATCATGATATTTGTAAATACCATTAATAATGAAAACTTACAGCTATTTTAATATTCTCATTGAATATAGTGACAAGTTCAGATAGTATGTTATGGGTATTTCGAAATAAATTATTCAGCAAAGCAAACAAACTTAGATCAGGATCACGCCAATGAGTTTGCTTGTATCAGTTGCATTATCTTCGTGTCAATTTTGATAAAATCAAAGCCAGAGTGACTGTAGAGAAAATCTTTCTGAGTCATGATTTTTCAATTTATAATGCCACAATCGCAGCCAAACTTGGAAATACATAACACATCTGTAGCTTCTCAAAGCTTCTAGAGTTTTTTAGTATCCGATGCATTCCAAATGATAAAAATTTTGATACTTCAGGAAAAAGAGCACGCGAAGGCTTTATGAAACACCGTTTCAAATTTATTGTGCCACAACTCAAGCAGAAAAGAAAAAAAAACATACCGCACATTGCGCTCAACAAAATTCAAAATTTTTGGATGTATCCATTGCGTTCTGAATTTTCATTTCATCCAGAAATGAGCAACCAAAGATTTTTTGTAACAAATTTTTCAATTCATAATGCCACATTCGGAGACAAGGAGTGAGGATGTTCTTCACACATATCGCATCACAGAATTTTCAATGCTTGTAGGTATCCATTGCAATCTGATGATACAAATTTTGATAAAATCAGAAAAGGAAGATCGGAAGACTTTCCGAGACCGCTTTTCAAAATTTATTGTGCCATAATCAAAGTGACAAAGTGAAACAATCTAGCGGACCGCGGGCTCAACAAAATTTTAAAATTTTGGATATATCCATAGTGTTCCGAGGACATCAGTTTTGATCCCATCCAGGAATAAACGAATGAAGATTTTTTATAACAAATTTTTCAATTCATAATGACACATTCGGAGCAAAAAGTGAGGATGCTTGGCACGCGCATCGCTTCACAGAATTCTCAAAGCTTGTAGGTATCTGTTGCAATCAAATGATACAAATTTTAATAAAATCAGAAAAAGAACATCGGGAGACTTTCTGAAACCACTTTTCAAAATTGATTATGCCACAACTAAAGCGACAAAATGAAAGAATCTAATGGACAAAATTTATCAATCCATCAAAATTTAGAAATTTTGGATGTATCCATAGTGTTCCGAAGATGGTAATTTTGATCCCATCCAGCAATAAGCGAATGGAGACGTTTTGTCACAAATTTTTCAATTCATATTACCACAGTCAGAGAGAAAAAGTGATAATACTTAGCACACATGTCGATTTATAAAGTTTTCGAAGTTTGTAGGTATCCGTTGCATTTTAATGATACAAATTCTGATACTATCGAAAAGAAAGCACCCGAAGACTTTCTGAAACAACTTGTGGAATTTATTGTCACAAAACCTATTTTTTATGTATCCTTACTAAATTGTATGTTATGTAACTTTACTAAATTTTCAAAGTTTATAGGTATTCGTTGTATTTATGTGATACAAATTTTGATACCATCTGAAAAAATATATCCAAAGTCTTCTTGAAACAACTTTTTGCATTCATAACGCTACAACCAAAGCGGAAAATCGAAAAAACTTAGCATTCATTAGGCCCAACAACATTTTTCAATGTTCGAATGTATCCATTGCGTCACAGAGACAGAAATTTTGATCCCATGCAGAAATGAGCAGCCAGACTGTAACAAATTTTTTAATTCATGTTGCCACAGTCAAAGTGAAGAACTAAAAATACACATAAATTTTACCCCCACCACCGCGAATCGTTTTATTCAGAGATAATATAGTCTCGGCGAGCCTAGGGCCAGCAGACGACAGAGCTGTCAATGTACTTGTCCCGAGACTCTACCGAGACTCTTGATTTGGTATGGAACCATTGCATACCAATGAGCCAAAACAAGTGACCATCGGGCAAACCTGAAAGAAATGGAAAAAAATAGGACAATTTTTTAAAATAACCATTCCACAACAAATTTAGTTTGTATACATTTTATTTGAATTAAAATTTCAATGGTTTATTTGAATTCATCAACATAATATTTGCGTGCTATTTCCTCATAGAGGAATAAAATTTAAGATTGGGAAAAAAGTTCAGAGATATAGGTTATCGGACCTATTTTTGTCGCTGGGTATCAAAATACTTATAAATATTATTGGCAGACATATAACTTTATCGTATAAATTCAATACTCAACCCTTTTTTCCGCTTCATTCGGACATAACTTTTTTTCTTAATTTATCAATGTCATTGCGCATTTCGTTATTTATTAACACTCAGACAGACTAGCGGTTGAGATTATGTTTTTTATCGCAAATCCTATAAAAGCATGCGTTATTATTGTAAAAATTATTTTTAACGAACGAAAATACTTTCACCGGTATTATGGGATGGTATATTCACTGAACTATAAAATTTAACATTTTACAACTTTATCTAAATGGCTCTTAAGTCCGACACATCGGGTTTCAAAACTTCGCTCGCACGTTCCGATGTATGTAATGGATAAATCAAATCGGAGACTTGATCACACAACCACTTAAAATAAAGTAAAGTTTATTATTTTACACTGAACTATGCGATGAACGTTTTTACTTATTGTCTTTGTCTCGCACTTCGTAAGGTCAAAACTCTGTTTTTTCATGACCATCACAACTGACAGACTCATGCTGCAGATATATAAAATAACGTGGATTCGGTAGCAACCAATCATAGAGCTGGAAGGCAATACATCGTCCTTGCTTGTGTTGGTGCACGCGCATGTACATACACAACGAATCCTTCAATGTGATAGAGATTTTAGCATAATCTTGAGCCTGTGCAAAGTTATTTCTCAGCAATTACGCCACCGATCATGGTGATTTTAGGCTCAATCGAAGGAGAATTTCTCTATTAATCTCTATTTCAATTTTCAGAATACCAAACGACTCCTGAGCTCCATAATTCGACAAAATGGCATTCCAATTTTACCCCCACCACTGCGAATCGCTTTATTCAGAGAAAGTATCGACTCGGCAAGCCTCAGGCCAGCAGACGACAGAGCTGTCAATGTACTTGTCCCGAGACTCTACCGAGTCTCTTGATAGTATTATATCAAATAAATAAACTGCAAATCACCCTCACTAGTGTCACTTTCAATCACTACTTAGTGCATCGATATGATCACTATTCTGTAAGCTAAATAATATACCTCCCTATAAATAGCAAATTTAGGTCCATTTTGAAAAAAAGATCAGTTATTTTTATACTTTTGTAAATGGTCCTAAATTTTTATTTTTTTTTATTCGTCATGCAAAGCGTATTAATGTATTTTAATAACACAAATTTGATTTTTTGAATTTATTTAAGATTTGAGATCTGTAGGCTGCACGGCGCAAATCTGAAGTGCCGATTTTCAACAGCTATTGTGCCGTCATTTTGAAATATTTTTATCTAAAAAAATTTGTCAATATACCTTACATCGTATGTATTGAGATTTGCTTTATATTAATTCAATAAACTATACATTTCTTTATAAAAAAATCTTGAAAAACCGTACGCTTATATGACTTTCCCCCGTTAACAAAGAAAAATAATTTGGTGAAATAATCTGAATAAAATACTTATTACAAGCTAAAGAATGGGTATTTTTTAATTAACGTGTTTTTTTTTAATTCTAATTTTTTGAATGTTGGGTTAATAGTATTTCATAGAATATATGAACAATAAAACAATTTTTTTTTACTATGGCGTACCAAACCAATCGTTTTAAAAAAAATCTGTAATTTAATAAGGTATCCAACGATTGTATAAAAAATGTTTTGTAATTGCACCCCAAGTGAATTATGAACTAAAAAAAACAAAATATAAAAAAATATTGTTTTCAAACCCCTTTAATTGCGCGAAATAGATGACATTTTTTATATGAATACTCTAAATTATAGTAAAAATTGAAAAACACTTTAATCAGATTAATTCAACCATTCTCAAGAAGAAAACTAAATTTTGATTTTTGAAAAAATAAAATTTTCTCCATAACTATTTCAACAACATGGTTTAAATTTGCGGAGAATTTATTAACATCTAGTTATGCGAATGTATTCTCAAAATTTCACTGGAGAAACTGCGGGGGCAATTTTCCCCTCCTCATCCGGCTATGGCCTTTTGTTAATTACTATTTTTTAAAGCCGTATAAACAAAAAAAAGGTTGGCAAATCGAGAAAAATATGAACAAAAATTTCAAACCACCGTCATTTCGTGAAATTTTTTTTTTAACGGTAACGTACAGCAATAGTTACATTCATATAGATATTGAAACTTTTCTTTTTTGATTGTCGGATAACACGTTACCAAGATTTCCTTGGAACAAAGAAAATTAATTTTTTTTTATCATCACGTGGAAGCTCATAACGTTGTAAATTTTCAATATTTTTCAATAAAAATTGGTCCTGAAATAGTTGAATATATACTCCGTAAAGTATCCTTTACTCGATCCTTAAATAATCAAGAGACGCGGTAGCGGCTCGACGCCAAGTATTAAAAGAAAAAGCCAGCGCGAGGCCTACCGCACTCTTATATACGCGAATATGCCGGTTTTATGACGTCACGGCGTTTTCAAACCGTTCTGACGTACGAACCGTTTGATCAAAAAATCTGAATATTGGTGACGATTTTTTTTCGATTTTTCTCTTTCTATTGCTCTTTGTTGCAAGTAAATCTGTCCAGCCAATCTTGGGATATGATGATTTAGCGACATAAAATCGAACATTCCGGGATACTGTGCTTTTCTTTGGATTCTTAGGATCAGACAGGTATAAGTCGCGCTCGAATGGGCGGGACATACGCCCTTTTAACGATAATCTACATTTCTCTACTGTCCGTCACGCTGCCCACTGAACGAGGCTACCCTCTCTCCTTGCGCGCCGCTGAGTGAGAGAGACAGCGCGATAAACCTCGTCCCCTCTCTCTCGCTTGTATAGCGTGCTTTCTCTTTCCCGCTGTTTCGCGCGCTCTATATATATATATATATGCCGGCCGAAATCGTAAAATTTGGAGCCGCACTAATAATTCGATTGCTCTGCCAAAAAAGTAGATATTCCAATTTTGCAAACAAGGTTTTGAAGAGGGCATATACAGCTTCATTCTGGGTTATTTAAATAGTTTTACGATTTTTTTCGGACCTTGTATACATTTTTGAACATGGTCGTTTTTCACTTTTTTTTCAGTTGTTTAAAATTGGTTTAAATTACATGAATTAAATAATACGCGTAGCATTTCTTCCTGTACTTCCTGTATGCACTAACTATCGAGTCGCTACCGCGTCTCTTGATATGTATACACATGATAAATAAACCACATGTAATAATATAACCACATGTAATAATTAAAATATTAATATATAATATATGATATCGCGTGTCATTGACAATGAGTAAGAGTAAAAAAAAAAAATAGAGCGCAAAGCCGCGCGCGTTTTATCTCTTTCTCATTTGTTTTCAATAAATAATGAATGAAAATATCGTATGTTTTCTGTATCGCGCGCTCTAACACTGTATTATTCTTTATTTTTTACTAAAAAAAAAAATGAAGTTTTTGTATAAATTTTTCTACAAATATAAGGATGACATTTATATGTCGATCAGTATAATTTTGGACACGTTTTGTCACCGCTGTGTAATCTCGCTGAATGCCAGTCAATCATCTTCGTAGATACTTGAGATGGCTGCTCCCCTGCGAGACCGTCAGCGCGCGTATTTTGTAGTAATATGCGATAAAATGTGAGGGAAACATAATTTTTTAAATTTTCGTCTTGAATTTAAATTTTATTATTAACTCTGTTTAAGTTATATTAATTTGAATATGAGTGAAGTTTCAGTGCAAGTATAGTGATTCCGAAAAAATTGTGCCCTGTCTTCAGTTTTTCCATCAGCTGTCGCTTTTAGTTTTTGACACACCCTTATTGTTTTGTCCTCCCTTTCTGTACCCTGAATTATCATTTTTTTATTCAAATCAAGAGACGCGGTAGCGGCTCAAAGCCAAGTATTAAAAGAAAAAGTCAGCGCGAGCCCTGCCGCACTTTTATATACACGAATATGCCGGTTTAATGACGTCATAGCGTTTTTAAATCGCTCTCACGGACGAACCGTTTGAGTAAAAAATTTGAATATTTGTGACGAATTTTGTTCGATTTTTCTCCTTCTATTGGTCTTTGTTGTAAGTAGATCCGTTTAGGCAATCTTGAGATATGATAATTTAATGAATTAAAATCGAATGTTTCGGGATAATCTGTCTTCCTGGAGACAAACGGGCGTAAGTCACGCTTGAATAGGTGAGACACATGTCCTTTTGAAAAGAATCTTCTACATTTCTCTGCTTTCCGTCACCCAGTCCCGCTGAACGAGGTTTATACCCCCTTTTATCGCGCGCCGCTGAGTGAGAGAGACAGCGCGCGAATCTTCGTCCCCTCTCTCTCGCTCGTAGCGCGCTCGCTCTCTTTCTCATTATTGTTATTTCTGTTATTTTAGTTAGTTTAGTATTTTGGTTTCTGTTATTTTTTTTATAAAAAAAACAATTATTTTTTTGAGAAATTTTAAGCATATTTTAAGTGTGATCGTAGGGAAATCATTCGTTGTATATTATTATTATAATTAAAATATCGATTTTTTTTACAATCTATTATCTATAGCTTCTTGAAAACTCGAACAAAGCGAATCGTCTAGGAGGCTAACATTTTTGTTCTGAAATGTACTTTGTTTAAAACTATGTGAAAAATTATTCGAAGTTTACATCACCTACCTTTTTTTATCCTAAGATAAAATAACCTTTTTTCATAGCGCTTGTACTAATTAATTTGTTTCTTCAATGTTTGTACGGAAGCATAATTCAATTAATAAATTTTAAGCGAAGTACAAACATGAGAAAATAGCTAGTTCTATTTTTCGAATTGTTAATTTTAATAAACATTTTTGTTGTTGATTAGATTAATATTTCCCCATGATTATACTAGTCTTGAAATGCATTGAATGAATAATAGTTTCCTATGAAAATTTAACAGCAAAATTAAAAGGGACTATCGCTGCGGGAAAAAACATTTTTTGCTTGTAATTTAAAAATTGATTTACGTAATCTTTAAACAATTGTTAACATATTTTTCAATGAAAGCATCTGTCAAAACGAAAAATTTGACCCACTTATCCATTCGGTTTGTATGATTTTTCAGAGATTAGTGCATGATTAATAGTAAAAAATATCCACAGTTCAATTATAAAAAATACAACGAACGATTTCCCCATCATCAAAGTTTTTGATGAAAATGGAAGTAGTTTTTGATAAAAATTCAAGAGTAATATCGAAGGGGGTTGACACTATGGAGAAAAACATTTTACGCTTAGAATTTGAAAAATTGTTGTATGTAATACTTTGGAAAGGTATTAAAAATGTACGCCAAATATTAAAAAATTGTAACCTTAGTTGTCAAATGACCACCTTACATCCGGATATTACATTGCAAAAAAATTGATTTTCTTTATAACTATCATTTTCTTTCCATTTCATTGTTAAAACTTGTTTTCCTCGTATAATACTCATTTAGCAGTGTTTGTGCGTCAGTGATGGAAGAAATTACTGTTTAGCTCTGCGATTGATTTTTGTCATATGAAGGAAGTTACTCAACTTATGTCAAAAAAAATCTGATTAATTATTGTTCCCGAATGAGAATTTTTTTTACCTCTATAGGACAGTTGGTGAGTATGGCCGTTTTTCAAAAAGAAGTGAAATCAATCGCAAAAAACTTTAAAAAAGTAAAAAAAGAACGCCAAGTATTAAAAGACGCGACCTTAGTTATAAAATAACCATTCAATATTTTTTCTGTTATTATATTACAATTTTTACACTTCGAAAAAACCAAACAAAAAATTTTTATACTTAATTTCCAAAAAAAATAAGTAAATATCAACATCCATTTCTCTTCCGTAATACTGAAAATGGTACTTCACCCCAAAAACAATGAACAAACATACTAGAAAAATTTTGGTATTCATTATCGAATAAAAACCTATTTACATGTTTTATTTTGTTTTTGTCTTGATATGTGATGAGTACATAGAAAAAAGATCTAGTTGTAAATTGTTGCCGATGATTGAAAAAAAAATGAAATCATTTCAACGTAGCCAAGAATGGTGAATGAATTACGAGTTTCGGAATGGAATCATGTACATCTTGAAGATTGACCTGCTAGAGGTTTTTGTCACCTCAAGGGCTTCAAAAAAAATTCTGCGGATATAAAGAAAATGTTATTCTGCTTTTAAGCTCGCTAAGCACTAAGAATGTACAACACAATTCCACAGAGAATAATACAAAAAACAATTACATATAAATGCGCAAATACGTGTACAAATGCACGTGTTGTATTTACACGTATGTACCGCACTAATTCACTGCAAATACTACACACAAACTTGGCGTGCATGGTTTTCAAATTACAGCTCGGCGAAGGAACGCTCCATCCATCTGTATATTGAGCGAATTCGAATCACTGCAAAAACCAAGTGTGTTATTCAAACATACATTGAGTGTCTTCTGTGCTTAACGCCATAAGCAAACTATAGATTCGTTGTAGCCGATTTCTACATGTTTTAAAGTGTGTTGAAAATTCTACAGTTTGCTTATGGCATAAAGTCCACCCATGAATTCATTTACTCGCCTATTTATTTCTTCGTTCATCCTAACCATCTATTCATGTAGCCTATCTAATCGTCTGTCCGTACGTTCAAAAAATGAGTATACGGTAGAACGGATAGATGGGTTCAGAATTAAGACGTATAAGCGGTTCAAGTACCGTGCGTACATCTTATTCCGTCATCCCATCCATTCATTTTTTTCTATCCGTCTGACGATTCGATCCATTATTTTATTCACTGAACTCAATCAATCATCGATCAATGAATCGATTCTATTTAGCCGGTGGGCCAGTCCATTCATAAATGCATCCCGTTCATCGATCCATTTATCTTATTTTGCCATTTCTTTTATTTGTACAATGCAACTCTCCATTCATCACATCCATTCATCATTTCATCGATTCAATTATTCGATTCGTTCATCGATATATACTGTTCAACTATCTACTGTTCACCCATTTCATTCATCCATCTTTACAGTTCATCTCATTTTATTATCCATTCGTCCTTTTCATCCATTTTCATTCCTAATCTGTACAACCTAGTCATGTATTTCGTTGATCAAATCATTAATCGGTACTCTCCCGTTCTATCCACGGATCGGACTTCTTTCACTATTGATAGAAGAACTGGTTGAATATTGATTTGGATAGCGTATTTAATCAACTGTGTCTTCTCGAGCTGTAATTTGAAAACCATGCACGCCAAGTTTGTGTGTAGTATTTGCAGTGAATTAGTGCGGTACATACGTGTAAATACAACACGTGCATTTGTACACGTATTTGCGCATTTATATGTAATTGTTTTTTGTATTATTCTCTGTGGAATTGTGTTGTACATTCTTAGTGCTTAGCGAGCTTAAAAGCAGAATAACATTTTCTTTATATCCGCAGAATTTTTTTTGAAGCCCTTGAGGTGACAAAAACCTCTAGCAGGTCAATCTTCAAGATGTACATGATTCCATTCCGAAACTCGTAATTCATTCACCATTCTTGGCTACGTTGAAATGATTTCATTTTTTTTTCAATCATCGGCAACAATTTACAACTAGATCTTTTTTCTATGTACTCATCACATATCAAGACAAAAACAAAATAAAACATGTAAATAGGTTTTTATTCGATAATGAATACCAAAATTTTTCTAGTATGTTTGTTCATTGTTTTTGGGGTGAAGTACCATTTTCAGTATTACGGAAGAGAAATGGATGTTGATATTTACTTATTTTTTTTGGAAATTAAGTATAAAAATTTTTTGTTTGGTTTTTTCGAAGTGTAAAAATTGTAATATAATAACAGAAAAAATATTGAATGGTTATTTTATAACTAAGGTCGCGTCTTTTAATACTTGGCGTTCTTTTTTTACTTTTTTAAAGTTTTTTGCGATTTTATTTATACCTGGGGAAAAAAATTCCCAAAAAAAGACAATTTTCTTTGCATTCCGTAAATTTTACAGTCTATAATTTTTACTATGTAGGAACTGTAAAAATTACGGTTCGTATTTGAAATTTTACATTTCGTAAGTTAAAAAAAACTTATTGCTTACGAATCAATATGTTTTTTCAACTCATTCCTACATTCAAATGTATCTCTGTAATTGTTACCGTGAATTTTGCGGTCAAATTACTTTTTAATTCTCTCCGTATACTTCATGAAAAAAGAATTCTTTTAGAATTCTTACACTTTAGGAGAATTACTATTAGTATTGTTATGTACTATTTTATAGGTTTTGAAATCAATCGTATAGAACTGTTTTTATTTAGATGCCTTACTTGTTCCAAAGATCCTAAGTAGTTTTGTTTCACCCATATCCGCAGAGAAAAATGCTGCATACATACTGACAAATACATACTTGCAAGATTCCTTAAGATTTCAGATAAATCAGGGACTGAACCACTCGTGTGGAAATGAATGACTTCAAATCAGGAACCAACTTAGTTAATCTATCTAAAGATATATCATCCAAGGAAAGAGAACGTAACCAACGAAAACCAGGATGGTAAGTAGATGAAAGATTGAAGATGAGCGAATGTAATTGAGTTGAAAAACGGCCAAGAGTCAAGATCTGAGTAGACTGTTTCGTTTTTTGTTCTAACTATTTAAGTTATTCAATTTACGTAATTTTGCTCTTACATTGAGGGAAGCACGAGGCTATAAAGGATCCTGTGCTTACACACAGGGTAGCCATGCTGCTAGCAACTTGATTTCGCGAGGAAAAGAATTCTCATAGCATATAATATATTTATAATTAGATATTACTCATTCCAAGTGGGCAAAATGAAATGATTTTACCCTACGGTTTATTCCAAAAGCCTATTATATATTGAGAAAACAATATATTTGCAATACGTTATTTGAAGCGCAAAACATAATACTGCGCCATCTCAATTTTTCTGTCGCTCGATTCTCCTCCTTTTTCCGTTGGAAAGTTATCGCGTCGACGGCTTGTGCACCCATATAATAAGGAATTCGCCACGTTTTCGTAAGTTAATTCGTTATATCTGATGGCATTCGTAGTGAATCGGGCCTATTTTTATCTATTTATATCACTGCGACAGATAAGTCTACATATTGCGAATTTTTCAATGAACCACCACCGTTCTTTCTGATATCGAGTTATTTATCACATCATAACAGTATATGCCATGAGACTCCATAAACTTTGGCTTTAATATTCATTTATCTCGAAAAGTAGGTGATTAACCTTATGAAATTTTTCAGGTACATGCAATACACGTTTCCTAAATGGACATAAAAATTTAAAGGAATAGACACATTTTTTTACGTTTGAGCAGCGCCTCCTTAATATTCATGAAGGAAGCACTTTTGGCTGCCGGCTCGTCTTGAATGCCGCGAAACGTTTTGTCATGGTATTCTCAGCCCTTTTGGACTTGTATTGTAAGATTGAAGACGTAAAAAACCAAGCTTATATATTGAGAATCAATGTGAACAAACAGTAACATTCATTTTGTATTCATTCGCGGGTTTAATGTTCAATGTGTGCGATATTCATGTTAATTAAATATTTAGCCGAATATTCGATTGTCAATCAAATCAACTGAAAATCACAAATAGAAACGAACATTATCTTCATCATGGCCCTAAATATTATGCCACGTGTATGCAGTCGTGCCTTTTATCACGAGGTACATTAGCATATTATTAATCAAAAGGTACCTGTACACTAACGAAATAATTGTTCTGATTGATTGAAATAAATAATTATACATCAAATTCAACTAGTTGTGAGTTATAACAATTAATGAAATTTGGGCTGACGCGATAAACAAAGCGAAAATGACTAGAATTTATCCTATGGCAATGGAATATATCGATAGATTTTAAGCATTGCCGGGATGTGCTTTTTTCTACCTATTGAATAGTCAAAAGACGTCTAATAGTCCTAAACGAAAATATAAAACGAAATTTTTTCTTCCGATTACCGGGAATTATCGAATATTTATGTAAATGACCCCCTCCATCTCTATGCGATGTTGGCCCTGTTTCTGCGATTTTAAGAGTGAGGATGGAGAAGAAGTTGACACAAGGAAACGAATTCGGTCACGTCAGGATGACAGATGAGAGAATCAGTTGTATGTTACATCCTACTTTCTAGTTTTAGTATTCAAGATAAATATAAATAAATATGAGCACAAAATGCCGATGATGCCGATGGTCAAATGTATACCGTACAATCTTTACACTATATGATAGACTTGCTTAAGTTTGTGGGAACATGAAAAGTTTGGATCGTTGAATAGTCGGTTATGACACACACTTGTGATACGATACGGAGCACGTAGGGTCAGAAGACTTCGTAGCTATGGAGGGTACCGTTCCTGCATACATATAATTGACCTCTAGCCTCTTACACGACATACACGACATAAACTCAATTCCCTGAAACTATGTCTCCAAGTGCTCATATACTAGCTACCACTGCTTTGTAACCTATGCGGTCATTTAGAAACATATTACGAATGAGTTTGCTCACTCACACAATAACGCCAGAAACAACATAAGGAAAAATGAAATAAAAAAAAACATCTCTATCGAGATTAATGGCATTGACAAGATTCTATTTCAGATCGTTTCATGCTCACACGTTAAAAATATTTGTTTGCTGTTTGTTTATGAATGATGAATATTATAAATTCAATCCTTATCATTGTAAGATAATTATTCACAATACAAATCATTGTACGACGGCACATAGTGTATCTGATGTATGATGTATGAAGTAAGATTGAGCTTTTGAATAACTTAAACTCGTCATATTTTTTACAAAAGTTATCACGGATGATAATCCAATGGCCGATTGAAGTGCTAGATAATTCGAACAAATGTACTGAGGATATAAAAAAATAGAGCTAACCAAGGAATGGATAAAGCAAATAGACTTACGGTAGTGTGGTGTACGTTGCAGAAATCACGAGGGCTTGCGTTACGCGAAATGGTGTATAATGAGTTTTTTAGGCGAGGTGAATTTCGTTCAAAATCATTTTTGTTTATTCCGTGATGTTCGTTTCCTGCAACAAGAAGAAAAACCCAAATCTTGATATGCTTGTGACATCGATGTATATACGGAAGAATTGATTGATATATAGAGGGAAAAAGGTTGGAAAGGGGCAGCACTATTACAAGCAGCTCCTTATCATATAACATCTCCGATTATTTGTAGCTTTCGCCACAGCATTTTCTTCCAGTTTACCGGAACCTTGCACTACTTCTGTTGGAGCGATCAATTGAGTACATTCCAAGGCGGGTAAGATTCAAATCTGCGTCAGGAGATCCGAATGTTCGGAGTGGTTGAAAAATTTGCCGTGAACAAAAAAGCATATTTTTAGCTGACTAGTCGAAAAATTTTCGGGCCGGACAAGTACTCTATGCGTATGCGCTCTACTTACGATAGTAAACTTTTATCAATTTGTTACCAATAAAACTATACTACAAATGTTACAAATGAGAGTGTGGCAGCGTTCAAGCTCACGGAGCCTAATGCAATTCTATATTTTTTTTTAAAGCCCTTGTAGTTCCAAGTCATAGGATAATAATTCGTTGTAATAAAGCATTAATTAGAGAAATGGCATATGATCATAATTGGAGATTTTATAAATATAATAAAATCCCACGGACTTGGCCACATATACTTTAGTAGATCTTTATTTATTTATTAACTTTTTGTGAACTCACAACATTTACGAAAATGAAATTATCACCTCTGTACAATTTGACTTAATTTAATAAGATAATGAGAGCGGTTACCCATAAAACTTTGTATGATGAGTTGGTTTTTAGAAAGGATTTTTGTGCGAAGATCTTTGCATGAACGACTTAGACGGGTTTGTGTACATTTTTGTGGGGATCGGTATTTTGGCGCTGGATGGGGGGGGGATTAACTGGAACGACTATTTGGGGGGCATAAATGTACTTGTCTCAGCTTTTTTCACAGCATTTATGCTATTTTTGGCTACGATTTGTCAACTTTTTGTATAAAATTCATAGCTTGTTAACCGGTTGAGTTGTAATGGATCATATATGTACAAAAAAAAATGTACCCGCAGTGGTAATTGATCATATATGTACAAATTTGAATTACTCGCTCAAATATCAACCGATTTGCACACAATTTGATAGATAACCATTTTCGAGGTCGCTCTACACAAATGTTCTGTCAGATTTTCAAAAAAATGTGAGGGTGGCGAATTAGGGGTGGCCTTTTTTACAGTTTCTGTGCCAAAACGGTCACGAAATAATTCTCGAGCAAATTAGACGAACTTGCATGCGCCTCACCTCCACCTCTGATTTTCACCCCCCTGGATGGTGATGGTCGAATTGGGTTTTCACCTAATAAGGTTGGAACTCTTCGAAAATTATTTATTGTAAATCTGGAATTCTTATAAAATCTCGTTCCGAAAATCTGCGTAAATGCACCCTCTACCCTTATCTTCTCACCCCCGGTGGGGTGCTATATCAAAACTGACCCTGGGAATGGATTCAGCGGCCCAAACAAACCCCTAGAAAACATATTCGTATATATTTTAGTAAAGAACTGCAGCGTACCACTTTTGGCCAGAAAACTGAAAAATTGTCTACCACTCAACCGGTTAATTAAACATGTCAATATTGTGTACGTACTCGGGTATGAAATTCATAGCTTGCCAATTAAACATGTGTATATTATGTATGTATCTGAGCGGTGCAAAAGAATTGACATTTTTTTCGGCATTGCCGCAAAATATGGTAGCATTTTATCAAAAAGTGATTCTCTCAAGAATTGAATTCTGAATAAAAATTTTAGAGGTCGCTCAAGCAATTTTTTAATGATGTCGGCTAAAAATGGATACATAATCGAATTTCGTGATGGTGTATATTCGGACTAAAAATGCAATGTGAAATATTGATCTAAGAAGTGTTCAAATGAATTCAATCTTCGTAATTAACCGTCAATACTTATAAAATTATTAGATTACTTAAAACGTACAGTAGTTCCGAGAAGATACGACGCATAAAAGAACAACGAACAAGTAAAAACTTGATTTTTTTTTTAATTTTGTAAAAAAAATTTCAAAAAATATTGCACCGAAACATCCGTGCCAACAGATCAATGGATCAGAAAATATTCCATAAAAAATGATGCCAAAGAAATACTCCAATAGCATCAGAATGCACCGAAAGTTTTTAAATATAAGTAATCATAACGAAACGAGATTTTGAAACAAAAAAATATGCGTACAAAATTTCGAGAGCTAAAGTTTAATTGAAAAAAATAATTTTCGCCGAAGTACTACACGAGTTATTCTTTTATAATATTTATTGATTAGGAATTATTTGTCATGAGCAATAGATAAAAAAAAAAAATGGTGAAGTACTTATGAAATTTTTTTTTCTCAAATCAAATATCTTTTCGCTCAAAATTATTTCGTATCGCCTGATTCCGTTTTGGGTTGCAAGTACAAATGGAATTTTCATGTATTTAAGGTCTCTACCACTCTAAGGCGGTTTAAAACCATATATAATTCAAACCTAGGGTTGTATCATACACCATTCTCTCAGTTATATAAAATATGAAGAGAATGATTTCGAAATAAACTTTATTATTGCATGCACGAGACATTTTATGGTAAAAGAGAAGAAGCACTGTTTTCGACTCCATTCTAGAGTTTACGTTCGGAAAAATGAATTGTTGGGGCTAGGGTTAATAAAAAAAAAATATTTATTAAGGTACTGTTCAAAAGTTTATTTATTAAATTACACTTTATTTTTTCACTAGCACTCTTCTATCTATATATATAAAAGTTACTTTAACCAAAACTGAAACTGACCGTGATCTTTATAACCTCACGACTGTTCAAAGATATCAAATATTCACCGAATACGAGTTTATCATACACCATTCTCTTAGTTATAAAAAAAAAAAAAAACAAAGAGAATGGTTTCTAAATAAACTTTATTATGGTATTCAAGGAACATTTTATGGTAAAAGAGAAGAGGCACCATTTTCGACTCCCGAGGGGACATCGCGGGAGATGCATCGAGTTGCGGGCTCCCACTTGGCGTGCCTATAGTGTGGGTGGGTACCAACCAAACCCTAAAATTGTAGGTGCCAACTCGGCTTCGTTTTCGAGAAATCGCCGGTCAAAGTTGGGAGCCCTCTTATGTACCATAAAGTTTACTCCCTATCACAATCAGGCATGTAGCCCAGTGGCGAGAGAGCTAGACTCCCGCCCCGCGGTTCCGGGTTCAAATCCCGTCCAAGATACTTTTTTTATTTATTTTTTTTCATTTTTTTTCAAATTATTATTGAAATTTATAATTCACAAATAAAAAATTACAAAAAATTTGAAAAAATAATTTACGCGCTTTTATTGATCAAAACTCACAAATACAATGTCAATTTTTTTCTTTCTAATCTCTTGCAATTTTTTAAAATAAATTAGCTGTAATTTAAACGTTGGCATACAATAATCCGCCTACTCACCTGGAAATTAAAAATCTGATGAAATATTTTCGTGGAAATAGCCAGAAACACTTCAAGAAAGTTTTTGACCGGGTCATAAGAATTTTATACCTGTCGGACCGTTGTTTTTATAATGATTATCACCCATCAGAGTGTATTCGAGAATATTCAAAAGACATTGATTGAAGAAATTTTTAATTAATAAAACAGATTTTTAATTCCTATATTCCTTGGTAATTTTTTAAAATATTCCCTGCCTCATCGAAAGAGATATCGAAAAATAAAGAAAAATATCAAATGATGAAAAAAGAAATTTAATTCAATTACGGCTAATTTATTTTAAAAAATAGCAAGGGATTAGAAAGAAAAAAATTTAACATGGAATTTGTGAGTTTTGATCAATAAAAGCGCGTAAATTATTTTTTCAATTTTTTTGTAATTTTTTATTCATGAATTATAAATTTCAATAATAATTTGAAAAAAAATGAAAAAAAAAAAACAAATAAATAAAGTATCTTGGACGGGATTTGAACCTGGAGCCATCGGGACGGGGGTCTAGCTCGCTCGCCACTGGGCTTCTCGTCTGGTTGTGATAGGGTGTAAACTTTATGGTACGTGACGGGGCTCCCAACTTTGACCGGCGATTTCTCGAAAACGAAGCCGAGTTGGCACCTACAATTTTGGGGTTTGGTTGGTACCCACCCACACTATAAGCACGCGAAGTGGGAGCCCGTAACTCGTTGCACCTCCCGCGATGTCCCCACGTCCGTTCTAGAGTTAAAGTTCGGAAAAATGGATTGTTGGGGCTAGGGTTAATAAAAAACATTTATTTATAAAAAACATTTATTTAGACACTGTTCAAAACTTTATTTATTGATTTAAACTTTATTTTTGCACTATCACTCTTCTACCGATAATATAATAAAAGTCACTTTAAGGATGAATGCCCAAAATATACAATTTAAGTTTGACCTTAAAATTTTTAATATGTTGTAGAGTGAACGATGCTGCGTCGATTAGAAAAAAAATAATTAGACTTCACCGTATAGTTATTACGTAAATTAATATTTGAGTCCCATTAAAACGCATGTTAATCGTAGCGGAAGTAGCCTAATTTGAAAGAAAATAAGAAAATAAAGCCCGTGATATATAAGCGTACAGATTAAAAAAAATATTATTAGAAACTTTATTTTTTTTTTACTATTTAAAGAAAAAAAAAACCCCCCGATGTCGCCGTCGTATTTATTCAAAAATCTCAAAAAAAAGTAGAGTCGTTTGGGTCATGTGCGAAAACTGCTACTACAGCCGCCATGTTAAATGTGCGAAACATGGAAATATGGTAACGTACCACAATTCTTTTGCCAAAGTGTCTAGTTCTACAATTCTTCGACCGTGAAATGTAAATTTTTTTTCGGTGTCGTGCAAACGTCTTCGTTTCTCGGCATTTTTCGCAACACTCTCAAGCCATTGTTTTCTTTTTTGTGTGATAAATTTGCCTTTTTTGTCTCTGAGCACAACACGAGAATTATCACTCATTTTCCTCACTCACATTATATACGAAAAAAAATAAATTAAACAATGTATTAGGTCAGGAAACTAGCGGTCAAACGACGCACTTTCCGGTACTGTTGCCAAATTTTCTCGATATATAAACGGAATTTTTTGATTTGTTGATAGAACGGGCATTAGCTCCAGTAAATAATAGTCAAATGAAGAACTCATTTTTCTTAAAGTTAATAACTGTAACTTTCATCGGGTTGATTTGTTATGTATAATTAGTACTAATTAATAAAAAAAACATATTTATGATTGATATCTTATATAATGATCTGTTTGAAAAAACAAATAGATGTACTGCGGATTTGACTGGGCATACATCCTTAATCAAAAGTTGAAACTGACTGCGATCTTCATAACCTTACAACAAAGATATTAAATATTCAGCGAATATGCGTTTAAAGTCCTGATCTCGACTATGTCTAACCAAAAATCAAATTATCTGCTTTCACACCCGCGATTTATATAACCTTATTTTTTAACCCTATAACTGTCACTAGTATAACCGCGATCTTTTTTCTAAACTCACAGCTGTCACTCTTACTCATACATCCTGAAAAAAAGTCATCGGGTGTCACATCAACGAACACAGTCTCGCATATCACCAGAAAATTTCTAGTTATAACTAGTGTCACTAGAAAGTAACCGCTAAACGTTAAAAAATGTGTGCGAAAAATGCCACCTTTTCTTGATGATTTGGAAGGATGAAGTATTAATATTTCCAATATACGTTAGGCTACAGAGTTCTATATTTTCACGATCGAAAGAAAAAAAAAATAAAAAATACGTGAACTAGCAACATCTTTTAGGGTAGGTTTTGAATAGTATACGGGTTTCAAAAGGAAAAAAACCCCCCAGATTTGAATCCCGAGGGTTCGAACAGTATATGGTTTTGAACACTATATTAGTTTCAACAGGAAAAAACCCCTCAGGTTGGAATCCCGAGGGTTCGAACAGTATATGGTCTCGAATAATATATGAGTTTCAAAAGGAAAAACCCCCAGGTTTAAATCCCGAGGGTTCGAATAGTATATGGTATTGAATAGTATAGGTTTCAAACGGAAAAAAACCCTTAGGTTTGAATCCCGAGGATTTGAATAGTATATGGTCTCGAATAATATATGAGTTTCAAAAGGAAAAAACCCCCCAGGTTTGAATCCCGAGGGTTCGAATAGTATATGGTTTTGTATAGTATATGAGTTTCAAAAGGAAAAAAACCCTCAGGCTTGAATCCCGAGGGTTCGAATAGTATATGATTTTGAATAGTATACGGGTTTCAAAACGAAAAACCCCCCAGATTTGAATCCCGAGGGTTCGAATAGTATATGGTTTTGAATAATATATGAGTTTCAAAGGGAAAAAAACCCGAAGGTTTGAATCCCGAGGGTTCAAATAGTATATGGTTTTGAATAGTATATGAGTTTCAACAGGAAAAAACCCCTCAGCGTGGGGGTAAAACGTACTGGTGGCGAAAGCACTAGCAGAGTGGGGATACCGGCCGAGCAAGACAAGCGAGTTAGATATACTCGCTCGGGCTAAAATAGCAACATTAAAATTCAATATCTCGGTAAATATTGCGAGTCGCCAAAAATCCTTTTAGAGAGACTCTTGTACTGTCAAATAGAAGGTGTGTGCCAAATTTCATCTCATAATTCGGTTTTGGGCTTTCGTAAGTACACCCATATTTATGTCAAATTGCAAGCAAATCTGACAAAAATACTTCGTCTCATAAAAAATTTCAAACCCCCGGTTCACCCCCTTAAAGGCCGAATTTCGATTTTTATCACTTTTGAAAAAAGTCTTATTTTGGGTCAAATATAAAAGCTGCATGGCCAAAACTTGGGGTCACAGACATCGTAATATCCGCGTAATAAGCGACCCCCAAAACCCCTATAGACAAAATTTTAAAGCTAAAACGATACTTTTTGTTTTTTGCTCTGCCATATTGGATCCGCTATCTTGAATTTTGGAAATTGGATATCGGATTCATAATTAGCGACCCACAAAATCTTTATAGACAAAATTTCAAAGCTAAAGCGATATTTTTTGTTTTCTTGGTCCGCCATCTTGAATTTTCAAAATTGGATATCTGATTTATAAATAGCGACCCGCAAAATCTTTATAAACAATATTTCAAAGCTAAAGCAATGTTTTTTGTTTTTTGCTCCGCCATCTTTAATTGTCAAAATTGAATATCGGGTTCATAATTAGTGACCCCCAAAATCTCTGTAGACAAAATTTCAAAGCTGAAGCGATATTTTTGATTTTTGGTCAACCATATTGGATCCACCATCTTGAATTTTGGAAATTGGATATCAGATTCGTAATAAGCGACCCCCAGAATCTCTATAGATAAAATTTCAAAGCTAAAGCAATATTTTTTGTTCTTTGGTCCGCCATATTGGACCCGCCATCTTGAGTTTTGGAAATTGGATATCAGATTCATAATAAGCAACCCTGAAAACCCCTACAATCAAGATTTTGAAGCTAAAGCGATATTTTTTTCTTTTTGGTACGCCATACTGGATCCGCCATCTTAAATTTTCAAAATTGTATATCGGGTTCATAATTAGCGACAACCAAAATCTCTATAGACAAAATTTCAAAGCTAAAAGCGATATTTTTTTATTTTTAGTCCGCCATATTGGATCCGCCATCTTGAATTTTGGAAATTGGATATCAGATTCATAATAAGCGACCCCCAGAACCTCTATAGAGGAAATTTCAAAGCTAAAGCGATATTTTTTGCTTTTTGGTACGCCATACTGGATCCGCCATCTTAAATTTTCAAAATTGTATATCGGGTTCATAATTAGCGATCCCCAAAATCTCTATAGACAAAATTTCAAAGCTAAAAGCGATATTTTTTGATTTTTATTCCGCCATATTGGTTCCGCCGTCTTGAATTTTGGAAATTGGATATCAGATTCATAATAAGCGACCCCCAGAACCTCTATAGACAGAATTTCAAAGTTAAAGCGATATTTTTTGCTTTTTGGTACGCCATACTGGATCCGCCATCTTAAGTTTTCAAAATTGTATATCGGGTTCATAATTAGCGACCCCCAAAATCTCTATAGACAAAATTTCAAAGCTAAAAGCGATATTTTTTTTTTTTAGTCCGCCATATTGGATCCGCCATCTTGAATTTTGGAAATTGGAAATCAGATTCGTAATAAGCGATCCCAAAAACCCTTACAGACAAATTTTTAAAGCTAAAGCGATATTTTTGCTCTTTGGTACGCCATACTGGATCCGCCATCTTGAGTTTTGGAAACCTGATATCAGATTCGTAATTAGCGACCCCAAAACCCCCTATGTACGAAATTTCAAAACTAAAGCGATATTTTTTTGTTTTTTGGTCCGCCATTTTGGATCAGCCATCTGGAATTTTCTAAATTGAATATCGGGTTCATAATTAGCGACCCTCAAAATCTCTATAGACAAAATTTCAAAGCTGAAGCGATATTTTTTAATTTTTGTTCCGCCATATTGGATCCTCCATCTTGAATTTTGGAAATTGAATATCAGTTTCGTAATAAGCGACCCCCAGAACCTCTATAGACAAAATTTCAAAGCTAAAGCAATATTTTTTGTTCTTTGGTCCGCCATATTGGATCCGCCATCTTGAATTTTGGAATTTGTATATCAGATTCGTAATAAGCGACCCCGAAAACCCCTCCAAACAAAATTTTAAAGCAAAAGCGATATTTTTTGCTTTTTGATACGCCATACTGGATCCGCCATCTTGAATTTTGGAAACCTGATATCAGATTCGTAATTAGCGACCCCAAAACCCCCTATTTACGAAATTTCAAAACTAAAGCGATATTTTTTGTTTTATGGTCCGCCATATTGGATCTGCCATCTTGAATTTTCAAAATTGGATATCAGATTCATAATTAGCTACCCCTAAAACCTCTATGGACAAAATTTCAAAGCTAAAGCGATATTTTTTTTTGTTTTTTGGTCCGCCATATTGGATCCGTCATCTTGAATTTTGGAAATTGTATATCAGAGTCGTAATAAGCGACCCCCAGAACCTCTATAGACAAAATTTCAAAGCTAAAGCAATATTTTTTTTGTTTTTTGGTCCGCCATATTGGATCCGCCATTTTGAATTTTGGAAATTGTATATCAGATTCATAATAAGCGACCCCCTTCAAAGCTAAAGCAATATTTTTTTGTTTTTTGGTCCTCCATATTGGATCCGCCATCTTGAATTTTGGAAATTGGATATCAGATTCGTAATAAGCGGCCCTCAAAACCCCTATAGACAAAATTTTAAAGCTAAAGCGATATTTTTAATTGTTTGAATTCTAATCTTGAATTCTGAAAATTGGATATTAGATTCGTAATTAGCGACCCCAAAAACCCTCATATACGAAATTTCAAAGCTAATTGGTATCACAGAAAAATTCGTGCTAAGAAGGATTGAATAGGATGTAACACCTATTTAGAAGCGCAGCCGAACTGCTTACTTACCAATCTACTGTACTGCCCAACCCCAGTCTGTCCAATGATAATAATTATCCTCATACAGAAATACATCGTCACGTGTCATTTTCATCGTAGTAAAGTCATATTTTTTTCGAATTGTATCAATCTACGAGGGTTTGAGGTTTGAACCGTCGTATTATTAAATGTCACTGTAGTTTCGCAGTTACACGATGTTTCCTTTTTTGTCATGTAAATCCATTCTGCGCACAGTTATTCGATGCGAGTTCTCTAAACTAAATTACCATCCCAATAGTTGATTTCTGTAACAACATATATCCCATGCACACAACACACATTACACACACCATATAATCATTCTGTCCAATGATAATTATCCTCATACAGTAATACATCGCCACGCTATCGTTCTCATCATAATAAAGTTATCTTCCTTTTGGTTTATATCGGTCTACGATGGTTCAAGGTTTGAACCGTTGTATTATTATAAATCACTGTAGCTTTGAAGTTACGCGTTGCTTCCTTTTTTGTCATGTAAATCAATTCTGCGCACAGTTATTCGATGCGACTTCTCTAAACTAATTTACTATCCCAATAATCGATTTCTATAACAACATATATCCTATACGCACTACACATATTAGACATACCACATAATAATGGCTCTTGAATTTGTGAGCAGTGAGAAGGGAAAATCACAATGATTGAGGAATGGATTCCTCTTCTACAAAGATAAGGTGAATGAAACTAATGGTAATTCCTATTGGAAATGCATACTCAATGAAAAAAAAAAACAAAAGAATTGCACAGCCCGAATCATAACTTCTCAGAACGATGAAATTTTAAAAGACACTGACCACAATTACGGTGGTAATGTTGCAAAAGTTGAAGCGAACAAAGTGAAAAATGAGTTAAAAGAACGTGCCCTGAATAACTCCGACAGTCATCATGTCCTAATCGCTACTGCGTCCACAGATATTCATGATAGCGTGGTTGCTTACCTACCATCAACTAGTTCCATGAAAAGGACCATTCGTAATATTCGAACCACAGCAGGGGAAAATGTACCACATTTTCTTAACTTGACAGAAATTGAACTTCCAGCTCAATTTTGTGTAACAGAGAAGAGCCATAATTTTTTAATTTACGACAAGGGTCCCGTAGAATATCGAATTCTTATTTTTGGAACAGTCGAAAATCTAAAATTATTGGCGGAAGCTAACAAGGAGACAGCACGACCGTGGGGTCGAGGATTTGGCCGAATTTTTTTGTGGTGAAAGAGGACCCCTAGCACCTCACGTGGTTAACGTAGTAGGACGCACTACTAGGAAAATTCCGAGAAAAATCGATTCAAAGTTTCCTAGGCGCCTTATGACTTTAAAAATGTCAAGCACTTGTTGAACTGCCGTCTAGTCTAGACGGTTAGGGCTCGGTCTTTTGCGCCGAAGGTCTCGCTTTCGATTCCTCCCTCGGATCTTATTATTTGTTTTTGTTATCCCAACAATTATTAAAAGCGTTTCTAATCCCTACATTATTTTTTAAAATTTATTTACATTATTTTTTTCTAATTATTTTCATTTTTTTAAAATTATTTTCTTTTTTTTCCAATAAAACAATTCATAACGGTGGGTTTTTTTATTTTTCATTGTAAAGTATATGAGGAGGAACATTGGGTTTTCAATGAGAATAACAAAGTCGATTAGGAAAAATTCAATTTTTATTCATATAATAATTATATACAAAAATCGTAGTGGTAATTATCGTAGAAACAAACAAAGCAATAATTTTTGCGACATCTTACGCAACATATAAAAGCGGATTTTTTAGAATCGTAGAGAGTTTGCAATACATCCGTACAAAAACATGTCTCATTAACATTCATGAAAATGCTTCTAGTAACTGACAATTTTGAGGCAAACCAGGCGTATTGAATCATGTCTCGGAATATTTGTGACGATAATTGATGGTGAATTATTGAATGGATTTTTATACAATCTTCCCGGGAATTAATTTCACGATTCTGCTCTAACAATTCGCTGCAATTTTGCAAGCGCTTTATGAAATTTTTAACTTGTCTGTAAAAGTAAACGTCACAAGGTTGCACCAAGGGAGTGCATTTTGGAGGAATTACTTTTACAGAGCAAGTTGGCATATTTTTGTCATCTTGAAAGATTTCATCATACATCTCTGGATTTGTCTGACCCCCCCAAGAGTCAATGAGAAGTAAAAATTTATTCTCCCCGACGTAAGTTTTTAAACATTTCTAGAGAAAATCTGTGTATAAGGCTGTTATTAGTTTTCCAGACTTCGATGATGTTGCAATGACGTTCGTATATGTATTGGCATAACCATCTACTAATTTTTGAATACGAGGTCCGAAATGACCGGTCGCCTCTTGCAAACATAAGAAGACATGTGGGAGCACTTTTCCGGATAATGTTATGGAATATTGTGCGGTGTACGAATACGTCACTTTATTCAAATCCGACTTTTTAACGAAAACTGTTTTACTCCCTTTTTGAGTGAGTGTCCTGTTGAAAACAGATTGATATTGACATCCTGAAAAAAAAATAGCATTTTTAATATTAAAAAATATTCGAATATGTATGTAGAAAACTTTTTATATAATTAATTTTGAATTTATACATTTTGCATCGGTAAAAACATTTTGTACGCAGAAAACTTGTATTTACCTGTTTGGCCAGTATTTATAATATAATCCTCATAGTATTGAGGCACATCTGTCGACGAAAGGTCTCTGCAGATGCCAAGATTTCCTCCATTGATGTCTCATCTTTTTTCGAAACCAGTTTCGTGATTTTCCGTTGAGAAATTTTGTGTTTCTGTTTGAATGCCGTGACCCATCGATCAGACGCCTTGAAATTGAAATCGATGAATTGTGCAGCAGCAGCCAACGCCCATTGTTGTAAATTTCTTGTCGTAACTTGCTGATATTGCTGTCTTGCTTCCACAAAACGGTCGTAGGTCCACGAATCTATCGCCTCAAATTTGTCCAATCTCGTTCCACCGCTTTTGATATCATTCTCCCATTGTGAAAGACATTCTTTTCTCTTCAAGCGGCTGCATCTTTTTTTTTTGGAATGTCGCTAAAGACCGCGTGGGATGCGCTTTAGCAATGTTCACGACTTTGACTTTGTAGGCGATGGGAATCATTTCACTTTTATTTTTTTTTGGTTCCAGTTCGTACTAGTCTGGAGAAGAATCAAGTTGGGGCACTTCGAACTGCAGTTCTTCGCAATCCTCATGAGCGTGAATTAATTCCTCTCCAATTACGAATTTTTTTTCACCCAAAAGTTCCAACGTATTATTATAAAGTTCTCCGGTCAATAACATAGCATCGTGAGATATTTCTTCCGAAGGTGTCGATGCAATTAAATTATTTTCCGTCAACAGCTCTTCATAATAAACTACTGCGTCCTTCAATTGCGATTTTGATTTATCACTGTACATGGATTCTTCAGGAATTTCGTCTCCTTTCCAGAAGAGCCAGCAACTTCTTCAGCCGACATTTTTAACTTTGAATTGTAAGAGAACTTTGAAATTTAAGAAATAGGCACGTCTGTTCACGACGAAATCGAAAAATGAACTGCTGTTCAATTCTCACAGACTCGCGCACAGTCCTATGCGCAGATGTCCATTATAATCCTAACGGGACCCCAGGTCAAAGTTCTTTAGACCCTTACAAGGCCATAAAACCGAATAGAACAACGAGCACGAATATCTTTCAGTGAATGAAAAACTTTACATTCTTGAGCTAAAATAAATTTTAAAAAATAATGTAGGGATGAGAAACGCTTTCAATAATTGTTGGGATAACAAAAAAAAAAGAAGAAAAAAAAAAATAAGATCCAAAGGAGGAATCGAACGCGAGACGTCCGGCGCAAAGACCGAGCCCTAACCGTCTAAACTAGACGGCGGCTCGACAAGTGCTTGTCATTTTTAACTCATAAGTCGCCTAGGAAACTTTGAATCGATTTTTCTCGGAATTTTCCGAGTAATGCGTCCTACTACTTTAACCACGTGAGGTGCTAAGGGTCCTCTTTCACCACAAAAAAATTCGGCCAAATCCCCGACCCCACGGTCATGCCGTCTCCGTAAGCATTGGCTGGCTGATGGAACCATTGATGCTTGCACTTCACTTTTTGCCCAGCTTTATTCTATCCATGCTATTGTGGATACAAAAATCGTGCCGCTTGTATTTGCTTTACTACCTAGAAAAAGCTTAGCTGTTTACGAAGAAATGTTCACCAAATTGAAAGAGATCAATGGAGAACTGAATCCATATTCCGTGATGCTCGATCTAGAACAAGCAGCTGTGAAAGCTATATCTAATGTATTCCCGAATGTCCGGATTCGTTTCTGCAATTTTCATTTTAATCAGGTGCTTTATCGCAAGGTTGTTGCTTACTACTTGAAAACTGAGTATGACACTAAAATAGAATTTGCGCAAAATGTAAAACTTTTGGGAGCCCTTGCTTATCTGAAGCCCGACGACATAGAAGGCACTTTTGAGCGTATCACTGAAGAAGTTTTCACTACGGAGGATACGAACATCCAAGAGTTTCTCTTTTCTTTTGAAACAGAATTCATCGCCCGGTATGATCGAAAGAGAAATCGAAAAGAGGGACAATTCCCCATAAAATACTGGAATCATTATGATGCGTGCCAATCCGATCTGCCTCGCACTAATAATAATGTCGAAGGGTGGCATCGTGCCTTTAATGAAATCGTTCGCCAAAAACATCCAACCTTGTGAAATTTAATAAGAAGTCTTAAGGTTGAACAATCAAAAACGAACTTGTAATTTCCGAACTTCGCAACGCAGTTCCTCAACCGCCAAAGTCGAAAAAATATCGAGACTTAAACGAAAGGATTCGAAATATTGTTCTGAAGTACAACGATCCACTGTATACAGATAAAATACAGTATCTGAAAGCGATCGCCGATAACCTTTCGTTGTAAGCAAAAATGATTCAATCACGATCAAATCAAAAGTGAAATCGTATTCTTTCAATTTCTCTCGATATTGAAATATATAAAAAATATAAAAAATACAAACAAAAAAAAAACAAAAAATATAAAAATACAAAAAAACATAAAACATCAAAAATGCAAAAAAAATAAAAATTAGAAAAAATACAAACAAAAAAAACAAAAAATATACAAATACAAAAAACGTAAAGCATCAAAAATACAAAAATGGAACTAAATATCTGCCGCGTCCTCGCCGTTAGTTCCGGGTAACGCTAAGTGCAGAAAAATAATCCAAACCAACACAATCCACTAAATTTTCATTCGATAAATTGATTTGTCTGGCTTTGTTATTCGATGAACTATTTATTCGGTATATAGTTCTCTTGTCAAATTATCATTCGACGAATGGTCATTCGACGAATTGTCATTCGAAGAATTGTCTTTCGAAGAATTGTCATTCGACGAATTGTTTTTTCGACGAATTGTTTTCCTATGAACTGTTTTCGACGAATTGTTTTCGACGAAATGTTATTCGATGAATTGTCGTTCGACGAATTGTTATTCGACGAATTGTTTTTTTCGATGAATTATGTTCGATGAATTGTAATTTGATGAATTGTTTTCGATGAATTTTCCGTAGACAAGCAGGAGGGAGTCCCTGTCGTGCGGAGAAAGCGGTACGAGCAGAAGAAACTTGGTAAGTATTAATAATGATACAACAATAAGTAGGTAATGTGATTTTTATTTTAGGGTAATAAAGAATGTTTGTGTGTTTCAGGTTTCGCAAAAAAGTGAAGGGAGATTTGACGGAAAAAGGTGTGCATCGTAAAAAGCGGCGCACAACACCACTTTCTCATTATCGCACTTTGATTCGCGTCTCGTTTTCGCCACCTTGCACGTCACCTGCACAAGAATCCACAATTTTCGTATTTGTCTATTATTTATAACAATTTCATCTTATTTAATTATTTCTTATTTTTATTTAATCATTCATTGAAGATTTTTCTGTAATAAAAGTTTTTAAATTAATTTAGAAACACTGAAAAACATTAACTCTGATTTGTTCTTTCCCCTGTCGCATGCGCCACGTATATGCGCAGAGAGCATCATGTTTTTTATTCTCAATTTTCCCGGTTATTTTCGAATAAGTTTACCACTCGCGTATTTAATTTCGATTCGTCTGATTTTCCTCAACATTTTGTGTCTTATTATTTATAACAATGTCTCTTTTATTATTATTTATCAAAACATGCTAAAAGTCACGTACGCACATTTTAGTTTCGATTTTTCACGATAGACAGCAGCCTGGCACTTTCGTAAGTGCCGCATCGTCTTCTTCATAGTGTCCAATATGGCCGCCGACGAAAGAGTAAACATACGCGAAACGTTTTCGCGTCGTTTTCATAAATGCCGTTCGAAAATGTCGGGATACGACGAAGATTACGGGATATAAAGTTTTTTAAAATATGTCGGGACAGCGCGTAAGTGTTTTCGTTATAGTATTTAATTAAGTATTAGCAAGTAATATTTTGTTGGAAATTATTTCTTGTGGTTGCGATATAAGTAATTGTACATCATATTGCACGCATTGAAAGGTTGAATTAAAATACACAATACTGTACAAGAAATGTTATGGGCTATATTGTTCAAATATTCTTGAACCCGAAATTGTATTAAGCGACGAAGAAATCGATGAAGAATTTTTAAGATTTTCGGACGAAGTCGACAACTCAGCTGAAATTATGTTTTCGATAATCGAAGAAGACACGAATGATTCAGCTAGCGATGAAGGCTATGAACCTGATGAAAAACAAAAAAACAAAAAATGTAATTGTATTTCGCGCCTCTTCCTCGAGATCAACTGGTAATACCTCTACTCCACACGGATTTTGCCACAAGTTTTAAAGTTCAACTTGAAAATGTTGATGATATGTGCCCTGAATATGCATCCTTCGTATCGCGTCATTCTTCTTTTTTGTGCCGACGAGCCACATTCAATTACAATAAAAATACGAAAAAACGAAAAATGAAGAAATAAATGAAAGGAATAAAAAGGAAAGTGGAGAATCAGACACGGAAAATAAGGAAAAGCAGTTGGAAAAACATTTACAACGATTGGAACGAAAACTAGATAAAAAGAAATCAAAAAAGAAACATCGTTGTCGAAGACACGATGCAGGGTCTTCGGACTCTCACTCACATCGTAGAAGAAGTCGAAACTGCGAACATGGAAATAAGAGGAGACGTTACCACGAAACTCCTGCAAATAATTCGGAGTGGAAAAATCTTGCATCGGAAGACAACACGAAAAATAGTAAGTTTTCTTTCAGGCTATGCCATATCCATGACAAGGGAAAAAAGTACGCTTTGGCAAACTAGGCACTCTACACGGGCTTTTACCTGTCAGAGGAGTTGTAACTTAGCCTTTACACGGATTTCAAATAAAAATTGATTGATGCCGCTCGTTAGGTTGTTACCTAACCGAGAAAGCTGCAGCTATGGCAATAATATATTCGAGACTTGTTGTTACAAGACATAACCATAAACAAATGTCTCTGAAAATTGAAATAAATAAATAAATGATGTATCATTTGAACAAGGTCTGTGAATGTTTAATACAGATGAAGCTGGAACATCACTGGTTAATAGTATGGCACTAACTGACGTATCGAATACTACAAATAAAAATGTGCCTGCTGTTCCAGAGATCGAAACGATTACAGTACAGGATCTGGATAACTCCGACAGATTGACTGAAAATATTCTACAGGTCATAGGCAAACGCTTCGCACCTGATAGAATCCTAATACCAGCAGTCCCAAAACCTCTTGCGGTAAGGTGGGAAGAAATTCTCAAACAAGGTCCTCCATCGGAGGAAAAATCTAAGATCGTTAAAAAATATCCTACACCAAACAATTGTCTCTTTATCGATCCAGCAAAATTAAACCTGGAACTGAAAGCGATGGCTACAGAAGTAGTGCTGAAACGAGATAATCGAATTATTTCAAAACAAGAAAAAATTGCCGCTTGTCTTTCCGCACAAGGCAAGGCCTTATCGATAGTGCTCAAGGGAAACGGGGATGCCGAAAATCTTTCAATCATCAAATGCTTGAACGATACATCGAGACTTTTAACAGACTTTCAATGCGAAGAGACAGCAGTCAGAAAAAGCCTCATCTTAGCATTGGTAAGAGTGTCCGTCAAAGATGCATTACAAGCTTCAACGGTGGACGAATGGCTGTGCGGGAAAGACTTAGAAGATAGACTAAAATCGGCAAAGAATCTGAAACGCTCACTGTTAGAACTAAAACCTACAAATAAAAATCAGACAACAAAAAATACAAAAAACTTCAAGGCCCCGCCCCATTACTAATCACAGAGAGCACAGACGATGACGTCAGGCGGGCAGAAGTATTCGTCTCAGACATAGAAAGACCGGCCGATTTCGAAACAATATTCGACACAGAAGGCACAGTCGAATCAATATCATCAAAAACTATATCAACGCAAAGACCACAACTATCGGAACCGACGCAATTGATTCCTGTAGGTATCATATCCGGTAGACTTCAGTTTTTTCATAATAATTGAAAAAACATTACGTCAGATCCGAAAATTCTTTCGTCGATCAAAGGTTTCAAAATCTCTTTTTCAAGAATAGTTACTGAACACAAAATACCTATTGAAACAAAATGGTCTTCCGCAGAAAAACAGCAAATATTAATACTATTGAATGAATTGCGAGAAAAAGGAGCTATAGCTCGATGTAATCCAACAAAAAATCAGGTTGTTTCAAACATATTTCTAAGATCAAAACCTGATTGGTCGAGCAGACTCATTATAAATTTAAAGGAGCTCAACTCCTTCATTTTATCCGAACATTTCAAAATGAAAGACAGGAAAACAGTTATAAGACTTATGAGTCCGGATAGTTTCATGGCTACTTTGTACCTTAAAGACGGATATTATCTTGTTCCACTCGCGAAATCGCATCGAAAATACAATCGATTTCAATTTCAACAACAAAATTTTCAGTTTACGTGCCTACCGTTTGGTCTTAATATCGCCCCCCTTGTTTTCACGAAAATAATGAAACCCATAGTAACACACTTACGGAAAAAAGGATATTTATCTGTCTTATACCTTGATGACTTTTTACTATTTGGAAATTCATTTAATGAATGTCTAGATAATGTCAGAGAGATGTGTATACTGCTAAAAGGACTAGGGTTCATAATCAACAAAAAGAAAAGTCAACTTATACCGACTAAAAGATGTAAATACCTAGGGTTTCATTTCGACTCGATACGATGGGTAGTCCAGCTAACAAATAATAAAAAAGAGAGTATTATGAATAAAGTTATTCAGTTGAGGGCTTATATACACTTGTGATGGTCGAAAAGTCGAAATTTTTTTATTGCATATTCTTTAAGTACAATATCTCAAGCATATTCTCACCAAATTTGATAAAGATCGGAGCATTAGATTCGTAGTTATAGGTATTTCAACCGCACGACGCCCGGCGCGCGCGGCCGCCTGGCCCGCAGCTGCCGCTCGGGCACAATAAGCAGTTTAAACCTCATCGCTCTATTGTATTATTATGTATGTCCTTGAAATTTTTAAATTCCCTACCTGGGAAAGAGTAAGTTAAGTCTCGGGGGAAAGGGAAAGTTAACAGGAAAAATGATTGACAAGTTAACAGTCTACTACGGTTTGGCAATTTGCAAAAATACAGAATCTGCTGAAAAAATGAAAAATGAAATTTGAGCTACATACTTTCATTTTAGTTCGACGGATAAAAATGCACAACACAAAAAATGCCCGCCCGGAGCCGATTCATGGTGTGAGTGGCAGAGAGGTTACGCAGCGCTGCCCAAAAATGAGAAGGCTAAAATAACATCTTTCAAACACACTTACATTGCTCTTCCTGCCAATGTCTTGAAAGCTATTAAGCCAATTTATGAAGATTTGTCAAAGAAATAACTCTTAGAAAGATGCGTTGGTGGATTTACACAAAATAATAACGAAAGTTATAATCAACTCATTTGGAAAATTACACCAAAGCATCTTCCGGGCGGAGTAGTACCAGTTCAAATCGCAGCATATGCATCTGCTTGTTTATTTAATGAAGGCAATATCTCTATACTGAAGATTTTAGAAACACTCGGAGTGCCTTGTGGCCCAAACGCCCACGCTTATATCAGTCAAGAGGATGAATCGCGTGTTACGCTTGCCGAGCAGCAAGCGCAAGCAGCCACAAGAGAAGGAAGAATGGCTCGTAGGCAAAGTCAAATTGATGTTTTAGAGGCTGCAATGGATGCAGAAGGATTACTGTATGGCCCTGGAATCGACGACTCCGTGTTAGTATGAATAAATTAACTTTAAATGTAAAAGAAACATATTTAAATCTTTAAACGCGATTATCTCAGAATCGTCTTTATTGAAAAACACCTTTGCGGTGATCACGATTACTAAAAAATTATTAATCCGTTCCATACCAAATTTATACCACTTATTTATTACGATAATAGCTAGGATCTGGACGAAGGATTTTAAATTTTGTTGAAAAAAAAAATGTTGTAACAAAAAAACCGAAAATTTGGCACTTCAAAAAATAAGTTTTTTTGTTAAAATTGTCGTCATTTTTTTATAAATCAAAATTTTTACAAATCCTTCGTCCAGGCCCAAGCCAATGCAATATACTGATGAAATCTTTTTCAAATTCTGATTTCAGATGAACCGTTCTCGAGTTCTCATGACCACCGCAACTGATGCTCAAAAAAGGCGCTCTTGGAATACAGCTGGAGTTCCGCTATTTTGAAATATTTCTAAATAAAAAAAATTGTACGAGTACATGAAAATATGTACTAATCGATATTGTTCACAGTTTTTTAATAAACATTTATTATCCCGTCGAAAAAAAATCAAGAAAATCACATCCCTTTGCCTGCTACAAGTGTATATAAGCCCTTGAGAGATAGGAAAACATGCAAAATTCGGGAGTTTGCACAATTCCTTGGAACCTTAGTTTCACCCTGTTTTGCGGTTAAATATGGCTGGGGATATATCAAAAGTTTCGAACAAGATAAATACATGGCGCTTAGAGATAACGGAAATAATTATGAAGGGCACATGAAAATATCCAAAAATACTTTGTATGATTTTTCATGGTGGGAGTCGAAAATTTAATCCTCGTTAAACCCAATCGGAGATTCTAACTTCGCACTAGAATTTTTTTCCGATGCATCTTTAACCGGGTAGGAAGTATTTTGCGATGGTGAAAGGTCACACGGACATTGGAATAAATCCGAGCATAATCTACATATACACTATCTCGAATTGCTAGCAGCATTTTTTGGCCTCAAATGTTTTGCAAAAAATGTAAATAATTGTCAAATCATTCTCCGGATAGTCAACACTACAGCGTATCTCATATATTAATCGAGAAGGAGGAATTCAATTTTATCATTTAAAGCAGGAAACCAGTTTAAACCGGTCAAAAACTCGACTTTTTTTATTTCATAAATTGTTAGTAAAACTATTCAAGAATATGTTGCCAAAATTTCAAAGCAAAATTCTGATTAGTTCCGATGCTATGAGCACTTAAATGACCGCCCGTTGGTTCGGCGCCGAAGCGCGCGGTAGTTAGAACAGAGCGGTCGCTCAAGTGGTCCCTTATTCAGTTACCTAGCTCAATACCCCTGTACTGCGGGATAATAGAGAGAGGGGGATTTTGGCAGATGTTCTTGGGTAGAAGGTACTCGAAACTTTGGAATATTTCGACAGAGCGTCAAGTTTGGTCAGTTTAGCTCCGGCTTTCCTACCGTGTGTTAGAAGTAAAAATGTCAGCGTATCCGAAAGGTTATCGTGAGTGCAGCGAACGATGGGATAGACCACGTAAGAGATCCTTCCAAGGACATCAACACACCAGGAGTGAATCAAGTGTTAGTGAAGATGGAAGTGCCAGCGCAAAAAAACTTTCGACTGCTACCAGTGAGAATGTTCCTGCAAATCCTGTACATTATTATAGGCTCATCGAATTTTTCACCGTAATCACTGGTTTGTCGGAAATTTTTATTTGTCGAAATTGCAAACAGAATGTGAAATTTCAAGAAACTGGAAAACGTGGCCTTGATTTCAAGCTTGTTGTCGATTGCCACTGTGGATCGAGACAAATCAATTCAGGTCCTTTATTCAACACTGGATTTGAGATAAATCGTAGGATTGTATTTGTCATACGGCTCTTAGGTGTTGGCAGACAAGGACTGAATTTATTTTGTTATTACATGGACATCGGCAATGGTATAGCTGAAGAAACTTACAATGGAATTTGCACTCACATCCACACCGATGCGAAAAAAGTGTATGAATTCTGCTGTAAGAAAGCTGTTGAAGAAGAAAAGAAAGAGAACGAGAAACGCGAGAGACCTACTCTGAATTTGAAAGTATCTGGTGATGGAACTTGGAAAAAACGAGGATTCAAATCACTTTTTGGTGTTACAATGCTCATCGGATGTTATTCCGGAAAAGTCATCGATCTGGTTGTACGAAGCAGTTACTGCCAATCATGTATATATTGAAAGAACAAATCGAAAAATTCAGCAGAATATCTAGCATGGAAAGACGATCATGACGAAGAAAATTGTATGAAAACACGTGAAGGCTCCGCGGGAAGTATGGAAGTGGAATCTGTGAAAATGATGTTCTTGAGATCGGAGGAACTATATGGTGTAAAATGTGGCAATTATATCGGTGACGGAGATTCGAAAACGTTCACAGCAGTTGTTAATTTCAATCCCTACGGTGATGAACTGACAGTTGTCAAAAGTGAATGCATAGGCCATGTTCAGAAAAGGATCGGAACTCGGCTCCGAAACATCAGGAAAACTAAAAAACTGGGCGGAAAAGGAAAGTTGACAGAGGCTTTGGTGACAAAGCTCAGCACGTATTACGGCTTAGCGATTCGAAGAAATGAAGAGCATCGAAGACATGAAGAAGGCTATAATGGCAACTTTTCAGCACATGATATCCACAGACGACAATCCACAACACGACAACTGTCCAGAGGGAGAAGACGGGGGAGAAGAGGGTGCAAGTGGCAGCAAGCTAAAGCACTTGGAACGGAGCCTGAAGCGCACCCTGCCCCATTACACACCAACGTTCAAAAAGAAATTCTTCCAATATACAAAGATTTATCGAGAGACGATTTGCTGACGAGATGTTTAGGCGGTCATACGCAGAACGCTAATGAAAATTTCAATTCGACCGTTTGGCGATTGGCTCCAAAGCACCTACACGCTGGCCTGAAAATAGTCGAGGTTGCAGCAATCTTGGCTACTGCGTTATTTAATGAAGGAAATTCAGCCCTTTCAATACTGATGAACGAATTAAAACTCGTAGTTAGCTCGCAGAGCTTCAATTTTGCCGGGAACATGGATGAGCAACGCGTGAAAAGACAGAATAGGCGCAGCTCGTTGGAGACCAAAGAAGCTCGGAAAGCTCGTCAAGAGGAGATGCAAGCCTGAAATAATGCGTTTGAAGAAGAAGAGGGGTTGCTATATGGTGCTGGAATAACTGATTAACTGGTGAGCAGTTTATATAATTAATTACTGCCTTGAATTTCTCGTTTTCGCTATATTTTTTTTCAAACGCGTTTTTTTCGAAACGACTTTTTTCAACTGGTGGGCATTCTAGCTCAAAAAGTTATTGACCAATCGTTCTGAAAATTTGTGTGAATATTTCTTATTCAATTACAATCCATATGAACCTAACTCTGGAATGATATTATTACTAAAAATATTTTTTTTAATGCAAAAAAGGTGAAAAACATGGTATAAAAACATGACATTGTGTTCTAACACCTCAAAAACATACAATTTTCAACTTTTCACAATTAGGTTCATATTCTTAGGAAATATGTTGTTAACGAAAAAAAAAATTGTAATGATTACAGATAAAAATTGTGACTTCAGGAATGCCCACCAGCAAAAAACTCGGATGGCGATCGTCCATGGGCAGCAGCTTCTAACTCCACTATTTCCGGAGGAAATGACTTGAAAAAATTACAAAGTGTACTTCAAAACATGAATAAAATATTTCGAACTGGAAGACTCAGCTTTGCGGGAAGTCGTCAACAAATTCGGAAAACCAGAGATTGATTTATTTGCCAGTTGAAAGTACTAAATGCGATAGATATATCTCTTGGCTGAGAGACCCTGATTCCATAGCGGTAGACGCTTTTACAGTTTCTTGGAAAAATAATTTTTTCTACGCATTTCCACCGTTCTCAATAATCTTACGAACGTTACAAAAAATTAAAAGGGAGAGAGCACACGATATCCTAGTAGTGCCAGAAGGACCCTTTTAGTCCTGGTATCCAGTATTCCAGGTGATTCTTGTTGCAGAACTCTTCATTTTTTGGCCCAATCCTAACCTTCTAATTTCTCATCACAAGGAGACTCATCCAATTTGGCAGAACATTACCCTGGTGGCCGGAGTATTATCAAGCGAGTATTCGAAATAAAAAATACACCAACAATAGCGATTGGCATCATGATCTCATCGTTAAGTAAGTCCTCATTGAAACAATATAATGCTACATGAAAGCGTTGGTGGTTATATTACGCCGCAAATTGCACATCCCCGTATACGGCAACAATTGCAGAGATCCTCAGATGCCTTGCAAAAGAATACGAAGCCAGAGCCTCGCATGGCTCATTTAATACTCTCAGATCAGCTGTTTCCCTAATTATCGGACCTGGCATTGGTCAAGAACCTCAAATCAAAAGATTTTCCAAGGCAGTATATAACCTGAGACCATCTCAACCAAAACACGATTCTATTTGGGAACCTAAAGTCGTCTTGAACTACTTCCAAACGTTACCAAAGAACGAGGAACTTACAACCAAAGATTTGGTTATAAAACTGATAACTTTATTAGCTCTCATAACCGGACACATGATGCAAACATACTCCTTAATCAATATAAAAAATATTCAGGAAAATCAAGGTACATTGGAGAACAGAATTCCAGATCGCATTAAAACTAGCGGTCCTAACCGTAAACAGCTTATACTCGTTGTACCTTTTTATGCCGAGGATACAAAACTTTGTGCTGCTTCAACATTGAAATATTATTTAAACAGAACCAAGCACTTAAGGACTGCTATACAATCTCTCTTCATATCATTCAAAAAGCCATTTCGCGCTGTTTCATTACAGACTTTAAGTCGATGGGTGAAAATAACGTTGAAAAATAGCGGAGTGAATACGGAAATATTTATAGCGTACAGCACACACCATGCATCAATATCAGCGGCCAAGAGAAATGGTGTGGATATCGAAACTATCAGAAAAACAGCAGGGTGAACAGCCGGATCGTCGACTTTTGCAAAATTTTACCAATTAAATGTCAATATCAATAAAAACACATATGCTCGAACAATTTTCAACTCGCAGTGATTGACATATATATAATTACTGTATGTTCAATTAATCAATAAAATAAATAATATCATTATAAAAATACAGAAATATCTGTTGCCGTTATCAGCTTTAAACATTTACCAGTTGATCTCGAGGAAGAGGCGTGAAATACAATTAAATGATTAAACGAACTTACCAAGTGAATTTCTATTATAATTGTATGCAGCGCCTCTTCCGATATGATCAACTCCCACCCAAACATCCCCTTTTTATAATTACATAAAATCCCTATAACATAACGGCATCGCTTTAAAAAGAATGACGCGATACGAAGGATGCATATTCAGGGCACATATCATCGACATTTTCAAGTTGAACTTTAAAACTTGTGGCAAAATCGATATGGAGTAGAGGTACTACCTGTTGATCATCTCAGAAGAGGCGCTGCATACAATTATGATAAAACTTCACTTGGTAAGTTCGTTTAATCATTTAATTATTACTGTGAAGCTGTACTATTACTCGAATTACTGGAAGAATGTATATTGTAATAAATAAAATTTCGAACAAAATACTATTTACTAATATTGATAATAACTAATACCTATTAACTAATATTGATTTTGATGGCCATATTCGAAATCGTGAGAAAAAAATACATGGTATTAAGAAAAACCTTTCTACCACAATTTATAAGGGAGTTATGGAAATTGTTAACTAAGCCGCGCGAGGGTAGCCGCGGGGCGAGACGCAGTGCCCTTACCACGGCGCCCGGCCGCACCGACGATACCAAATCATGATCTGCAATAAGATGAACCCTCCAAAAGGTTCGTATCATATAGAATGCCATGCCTAACAGTGTTAAGGCGTCTGGCCACCCTGAATTTTTTTTTTCATTTTGTTCATTTTTTTTAAATAATAAACCTTGTAATGTTACGAACAATTTAAGCCGTAATTGGTATTGAAAATCTTAAAATTGTTGAAGTTACAGATATTTTTCAGTAGGAACGTCGAGCCGCTGCGAGCGATCGATCGCGCGGTTTGATCAGTGTATACGATTCATACTGTTTAGCACACGCAGCTATCCTAATTCATGTCCTTTTGTATGGGTTATTTGTTTACTTTGAGTTGTTTACTTGATGTGAGGTTGTTTTTATGTGAGGTTGTTTTGATTTGTTTACTTTATGGTGATTTTGAATATTAGCGCGCAAATAAGTAGGTAGAGGCAGTCGACTGGCCACGAATTCCCCTCTTCCCACTGGTTCTATGTGGGCCGTTTCTCTCAAGAGTCAGTGGTCTCTGGGCTCTGGTCGAGCATGGACAAGATACAATAAAAATACATTTGCAGACCTGAGATTCCTTGTCTACAGTTTCTTTCCTTCAATTCATCCTCCCCAAAAAGATAAGTAACCGCTTTTGGTAAGAACTACGTCAAAAAATAATAATAATAAGGAGAATAATCAAATTTTACATTTAATAAAAATAAGGGGAATAATCAAAATTTTACAACTTGACGCGAGGTTGTTTTAAAGCCGAATCCGTTATTTCAGATTTCGAGAGCGTCAGTCAGTATTCGGTAAGCAACAGAGCAGCACGTATCGATATTCCTAACAATAATTTCACGAAAAAAATTGAAAAAACCAACGTCCCGAGGTTATGTGGATGAAAAGGGGACGAAGTTTCGAAAGATTCGATCAACAAGTATGAAAAGAAAAAATCGCCCGCTCAATCGACACATGCACAACCGTCCTTCTATATCTTCAAGGCACAACGGATCGCATAAGCAGAGTTCTCAGGAAATACAACATCAAGGTCATCTTCAAACCACAAAAGAAGATATCACAAGTGCTCCCGAATCCAAAAGGACCAAAGACCTCCTTTTAACACACTGGGAATATATAAGATACCATGCTCATGTGGAAAAGTGTACATAGGAGAAACCGGGAGGAAGATCAGTACACGGATCAAGGAACACCAGTGGTGTATCAGATATGGCCATATTCTTTAGCCAGTACTAGCCGAAAACAATATGGAAACAGGACATTCCATCTTTTTCGACAAAACTCAAATGCTGGCTAACTCACTGAGTTATTTCTCTAGGAAACATAGAGAAGGCCTAGAAATCCGAAAACACTCGAACAACCTTAACAGAGATGGAGGTTACCAAGTATACGCAATCTGGCACACCATTCTCCCGGTTTTTTAATTGACTAGCTGATCAATCAAAAACTCTGATTGGCTGGTGCAGTCATCCAGCACGATAACTATGCATATATAAGGACTACCTGAGACCGGGGAGCTTCAGTATCGGAGCTCTTAGCCCTGATGATGTAAACTGTAACGTTTGCAAAACGTCGGCAATACGCTGAAATTCTACACGGCATCCATTCAAAAGCCATAAACTATTGTAACAATAATGGCTATGTAAGCCTCAAAACTAGAATAGCTGTAACTAGTTTTCTATCCAAAATTGGAACCCCAGGCACCACTTATTCTCGTTGTTTTTGAATTATGTTTAAAGTGGTATTTCGTTTTCGTATTTATCTACACTTTTTGATTGCCAATGAATTTTCAGAGTTGAACATTGAATAACAATTTCAATTTTTTTCACACAAACGAATTTCGGCAGAATTCATTTTTATCTGTATATTCAGATACGTTAAATTCTTGAGTGTGTTGGAATCGAGCACAATCCTACGCCTGTGCAAAGTCTTTTTTCAGTAATTATGCAACCGATCGTGCTGATTTCAGGCTCAGTAAAAAAAACATCATTTAATTAGCTTAAAGTTTACTTTGCAAGCTTCCAAACGACTTTTTTCTAATTTGTTAAAGTGTCACCGAATTTTTACCCCCCCCCCCCCTCCCCACCACCGCAAATCGTTTTATTTGGAGTTATTTGCAGGACTCGGCGAGTACTCGGAACATAGCATCAAATGTATGTGTCCTAAGACTCTACCAGGTCTCTTGATATAGTAAATGTACTTTTCTCGAGGCACCACCGTGATTCTCAATTTAACGTAGGTACGAAAAGGAATTATAATATTGATTTATTTATACTCACAAATAGTAGAAGGTCTATAACTCATAAGTACAATAGCCGAAATAATAAATATTAAAAAAATTAGTCAGTAAAAATACGTTGACCCTAAATTTTTCATAAAAAGTTTGTAGAACGTTGAACCTACTTTCATGAAACTGAAGTCTTTAATATGCATTGTTATGAGGACACGTATATTAGGCTAATACAGAGGAAAATCTAAACAGAATTGAAATAGAGCAAGAGTGGGAAGGGGGGTAAGGGTGCGAGATATGCAAGTTGAATGTTTTTATAATTAGCTAATGGTAGATTAGATAAACACTAAGCACGTCTGAGTCGTTAATGCCAGGAACGAGGGCCCACTTGAGCGACAGTGAGGCCCTCTCCTCCGGAGATAGAGTTGGTTGTGACGAAGTACATTTCCCTTCACGCGTGCATCGATTAGAGGGAAGGAAGGAGAGTAGGGAATCGACAATTTTCAACGTGTTCTCTCGGCTAATTCAAAGTCGAGCTATCGTTGAGATCCGGAGGTTGAGAGACGGGAGTGTAAAACAGCGGTAACTCGATTCTTCGATCTGACAGATTCTAAAGCCCCCCGGGTGGTGTTTCAGAGCTTGCTATATATGCAAATCGACGGTTGGAGTGTTAAGAGTACGTGTTTGGGGAAAAAGGTGCGTTTCCATTTTTGGTTTGTCACTGGCTCGGTTGAGCGTCACTCCAATATAGTCCAATAAGTGTCAATGGAATCTCGTCGGGTCTTTTGACTCGCACATTCACCATGATTAATCCCTTCCTGCCAGACACTATTCTCGGCGCCAATCAATATTCTAGCAAACCTTAGTGGTCGCTTTAAATGAATTACAAGTTTCGCAATTACTTGATAGCTTGAGCAATACTTCTTGTTCGAAATGTTCTTTGAGTGATGGTAAATACAAATATATTTACAATATTTAAAAAAACCTTATTTCCTATGAATTTTCAAGATCGATTGCGGATAACGGGGGCAAGTAACAGTTGCGAATCCTAAAAATAGGTTGATTTTATATCATAAAAAAGCTGTTGATATAGAGTCGTGATGATCCGCCATGAGAATCCATAGTACATTTGTTTACGTTTCATAAAAGACATTATGACGCTCAATACTTTTTTTTTGTAATTATTCACTTTATCAATATCAATTTTGCTCGAGTGACTTGATCATTATTACACAACTAGTTATACCTGCGAGTTTCGCCCGCAACCCGAGAATAGCTCTAACCATTTTTGTATCCAAAATTGAAACCCCAGCCACCGCTCATTCTGTTTGTTTTCGAATTATCTTTGATTTAATAATTCGATTTTCTGTTTATCTACATTTTTAATTGATGATAAATATTTAAAACTGTATATTGAATAAAGAATTTGATTTTTTTGCATGTTTGTGAAAAACAATATATTGGAATGTTACACAGCCCTGAACCTATTGTGGATCATGAGCTTTCTTCCTGTAACAGATGCATTAAAATTGATTCAATGGTCCTCGAGTGACAAACGGGCAAACTCTTTTTTGTCTACAGATTTACATATATGGAGATGAAGACAGAGAGATAAAAATACATCCTGTACCCTTTACGGGAAGTAAATATTTCAAGATAACTTTTCATACGACGATTTCAGGGACCTTCTCAATGTGAAATTTTTTGAAAATCTTTTTCCCCCCCTTCACCCCTTCACTAGCAGACGGTTTGAAAATGAGGTGGACATTTCTAGTAGACAAAAAAATCGCAAATAAAAATTTAAAAATTCATAAAAGATATTCGCACTCCTAAATAGTACTCCTAAAAAAACAAAAACATGAAAATACATTTTTTTTAATTAAGGGGGTAGGCTACTTTGAAAGAATAAAAAACACAATTGTCAACAAAATTAATTTTCTAAGCAATCAATAAAGGTAGAGAGATGATTCTTTCCTCAGTTTCAACCGTTTTTATCAGCTTAAATTTGAAAGAAGAATATTAACCAAAAAAATATTACAATTTTTTATAAATTAAAAAATCAATAAAAAAACCAAAAAATTAAACAAAAAACTAACTAAGGAAAAAAATAAAGGGTCAAAAAAATTTTCCGAATTTTTAGTGAATTTTCAGAATGCTGTATCTCAGTGAAAAATGGTCGTATCGAGGTCTAAAAAAAAGCATTTTAAAGCTTCAAGTTTCTAGTTTTAAGATCTTGTAGCAAAAAAAAATTCAGAGCTACATGTTCTGCGCAATTTTGAGAAGTAGTGTGAGAATAAAAATTTGCAAATTTTTTTGCTTTTTTGCAAGTCCACGGGCTTGGGAAAAAATTTTCCAACTAAGCCATGGTATGGACCGAATAGCTTGTTTATTCAGTTTTAATTTGCTTTTTTTAAATCAAAAAGGACCTTTTTGTCTTTGATCGACGATATCTCGGCAACCAATGGTCGCACAGAAAATTCAAGGGCCGTTCTGAAAACTGAAATAAGTGTCCTACAAAGTTCTGCTACGATCGTGAAGAAAGATTTTTTTTTCCATTCTTGTCATGAATTTGCAAAAACAGGAAAAAAGGGTAATTTATGATTTTTCAGAAAGTCAACAGCTAAATTTCAAATAATCATGAAATGACTAATGTTGAGCATGCCTTTTACAGCTGAATATACCCCCAAAAACCCGGCGAAGTTACATTTCGATGTAACGAACCGTTTCCTCGTTGCAAACGGTCAAACTTTTGAAAAATTAAAGGGTCACGTTTTTTTACTGTAAACATGTCATAATCATGACTGAAATGAAAAAATAAATTCTCGAGCTTTTTCCACAGTTTTTCCACAAATAGCGTTAAAATTTACAAAAAAAATTTCCGAAATTTTTTTTTTCGAATATTGAAGTTTTTTTTTAAGGCTTCCAACACTTGAAAAATTTTGATTTTCAGTACCGCCGGCATTAGCGTTACCCAAAGCGTACCCAAAGCTACGTGAAGGTTGCACATTAAAATTAAAGTTGACGACCCAAATCGCATCAGTCAATTAAAATTAAAGTTGATAACCCAAATCGCGTTTCGACCCTGATCCATACCTGTTTAGGAGACAAATCTCTGATCGATTTTCTTCTGGATTGGAACACTTAAAAAAAAACATTTTTTTTCAAAACTATCCTCTTTCTTCATTGAAAAATCTTTCCTTTTTGGTTTTTCTTTGATTTTTTATCATGCGAAGTCATCACTTGACAGAGCCAGAAGTCGTTCGTTTAGAGACTCTCGTTGAAGAGGGATACACCCGTCGTCAAGTTGGTGAACGTATGGGCGTATTAGCCAGTCCGTAGTATCCCGTGTGTATGCACGGTAGCTCGAAACCGCTGGATACAACCGACGGGCAGGGCAAGGTCGCTATCGAGTGACTACTCCTCGGAACGATAGAGCGATCATTCGACATGTTCGTCGTGAACCTTTTATTCACGCGAACGTCATTGCGCAGCGTTTCCCAAATCGACGACTACAACAACAACAGCGATAACCAGAACGACGACGACGAGTTCAAAACATCTCCGCTCCAACGGTAAGGAACCGTCTTCGTGAAAGTGGCTTGAATGCACGACATCCTAATCGTGTACCTATGCTAACACGAAGATATTCTCAAGCCCGTTTAAGGTTCGCCAACGAACACCTGAACTGGACGTTAAGGCAGTGGGGTACTGTTTTGTTCAGCGACGAGTCCCGATTTAGCCTGCATGATAACAACCAACGTCCTCTTGTTTGGCGCCGTCGAGGGGAACGTTTTGTCCAAAACTTCGTGCGCCCGGTCGTCCCCGACAACGGCGGATCGGTGATGATATGGGGCGGCATTTATTTCACGGACCTGGAGAACACCCCTGGTAATCAATCAAGGAAATTTAACTGCTAGGCGCTACATCGATGAAATTTTGAGGCCGATTGTGCTGCCTAGAAGAGAAGGGCAACAGGAATTCATTTTCATGCAAGATAATGCACCGGCTCACAGGGCTGTGATTACCAGGCGGTTTTTTGAACGGCACAACATCGCGTTGCTGCAACACCCTGCAATGAGCCCCGACCTCAACCCAATCGAACACGTTTGGGACATGATGGGTCGTCGTTTGCGACGGGAGTATCCAAATTTGCGTACTTTGGATGCGTTGGCGCGCGCACTTCAGCAAATTTGGAACGCAATCCCGCAGCCCCACATTGCACGATGCATCAACATGGTCCAACGTTTAAGGATAGTTTTTGAGAGTCGGGGTGGCAACACGCGTTATTGAACAACCCAGTCATCCAGATTACATACAGACAAACGAACGGGTAGACAGACAGAAAGACAGACAGACACAGTCCCACCCACCCGAACACACACACACGCGCACATACACACGCACGCACGCGCGCACATACACACACACACACGCACACGCACGCACGCACGCACGCACACACGCACGCACACGCACACGCACACACGCACACGCACACGCACACACACACACGTGGATGTAAGAAGCATAAATCCGACCGTGCAACCTCCACGTGGTACGCTTTGGGTAACGCTAATGCCGGCGGTACTGAAAATCAAAATTTTATCAACTGTTGGAAGCCTTCAAAAAAAAAATTGAATATTCGAAAAAAAAAATTTCGGAAATTTTTTTTGTAAATTTTAACGCTATTTGTAGAAAAACTGTGGAAAAAGCTCGAGAATTTGTTTTTTTCATTTTAGTCATGATTATAACATATTTAAAGTAAAAAAACGTGACCCTTTAATTTTTTCAAAAGTTTGACCGTTTGCAACGAGGAAACGGTTCGTTACATCGAAATGTAACTTCGCAGGGTTTTTGGGGGTATATTCAGCTGTAAAAGGTATGCTCAACATTAGTCATTTCATGATTATTTGAAATTTAGCTGTTGAATTTTTGAAAAACCATAAATTACCCTTTTTTCCTGTTTTTTCCAATTCATGACAAGGATGGAAAAAAAAAATTCTTTCTTCACGATCGAAGACAAAAGGGTCCTTTTTGATTTAAAGTTCAACATCTCAGCAAAAAATAGTCGTACCGAGATTTAAAAAAAAAACAAATTAAAGCTGGATAAACAAGCTATCCGGTCCATACCGTGGCTTAGTTGGAAAATTTTTTCCCAAGCCCGTGAACTTAAGGGCTTACATACGTCCAGAATTTACAAAAAATCGATTTTCTTTTACAGATTATTATGCTCTATAGTTTTAGGCGTATTTCTGTTTAAGTCGATTGTACAAATTCCCCATAGATCGAAAGTTATTATAGAAAACGTGACTGCCCAACGAGAGTCTAATGCGCGCAGGTAGATGTCTCGAGCGAAACGCACTTGAAACTTTAAATGCATTTTTCTCAAAACTACTTTTTCTGGCACGGTCTGCATGATAACTCATACAGTTTTTAATATTTTTTGATGCTTTTTTTTTTTTTAATATTCGAAATTGTTTTCTCTATAGTCTGTCGAGTCGGATTTTTGATGTTGTGATTAAAAAATTTTATAAACATAATTAAAGTGTGACATTTATGACACAAAATGCACACTTTTTTTTAAACTGCCGTAAATTGCCAACATTTTTCGAATTTCAAAAATCCGGCTCGACAGACTATAACTACAACTTTATTTTACAAGAATTTTTTTACGTTTTGCAGATCCATCAGCATTTCAAGAAGAAATGATGCAGACCGTGAAGCAACTTTTTTTTCATAGTTCTTCGGGAAACGTGATTTTTTATGTTGTAATTTTTGAAAAAAAAATGAAATAAATTTTTTTATAAAGTTTAAATACTAATAAACAATGTATAAAAATTATTTTTATTAATTTCTATTGCTATCTCTTCTAAAAACAGTTTTTCTTTTAGCGCGTTTTAGGCGCTGCTGGACTTTTTTTTTTGTAAGGCGTTAAAAAAAAAGCAAAAAAATTTGAAAATTTTTTTTCTCACACTACTTCTCAAAATTGCGCAGAACATGTAGCTCTGAATTTTTTTTGCTACAAGATCTTAAAACTAGAAACTTGAAGCGTCAAAATGCTTTTTTTAGACCTCGATACGACCATTTTTCACTGCGATACAGCATTCTGAAAATTCACTAAAAATTCGGAAAAATGTTTTGACCCTTTAAATTTTTTCCTTACTGTATATGAAAAATTCTACCGTGTAGCCTCCTTGTGGCACATTTCGGATCGTAAAAAAATTATGAACTAATAATGTCGAAGGAAATCAATGAATATGTACGAAATATCGTGATTTATCATTTAGTCAATAGTAGCAATAATCATGCGAAATTTTATGCCCACAAATTTGTTTTCTTCTTTTTTTGTCAGAATTTTAATCAGCGATATAATAAACCCGATAATATCATTGGTATTCAATTTTGTTTTATTAGAAACCTATATTTTGGACAGCCCGACATATGGCTGGCTTACCAGTTATGGTCAAGTCAGCGCTGCTCGCCATATGGCGGGCCTACCAGTGAAGGGGTAATTATTCATCGAAAAAAAATCCTCCATACGGGTCTATAGTTTTTCATATGGATTAAAAATCTTTTTGGATTTTTTGTTTCGGACAATTTTTAGAAAAGTACCACTATCAGGCGTAATTTTTTGGCTCCATTTTAAAGTGGCCAAAAACGTTGCAAAAAAAAATAAAAGTAAAATATAAATTTTTTTTTGGTACTGCATGATTCATTTGAATGAACAAAAAAATCGGATTGATTATCGGATTTTATTCATTGAAAAAAGTCATGAAAATAAGCAACTTTCATGCCCGTTACACTGAGAAAATTACTTAATTTGACGCGCTCTTCAGTACAATTTGATTATTCCAGCATATGATATCGAACCGCAGAGATGCAGCCAATACTAATTTTCTCTCGTCACTTTTTACTTTTTCGCAATCCTTTTAATAAGGCTTCACTGTGCACAGGATTGGTGCCATCGTATCAGCTTAAATGTTGAAGGGAAAACGACGTGAAGTGCAATTATGAGTTTGATCTTACGCATGTCAAGCCAATAAGCAAATCGTTTTCAATTTGATGAACTCGTAAAGAATCTCTTTGAAAGGATAGGGTATGAACAAACGAACATTCCTGCACATACTTAAACTGAAACGATTACTCTACGTGCCAATTCTAGTAGATATATCTATCTTCAAGGGAATCAGGGCTTAATTTAGTTTAAAAAAATTGAACAAAGTTATTGAAATAATAATCGTTTTACGGTCAAACATTTCTAAATGTTACTTTTCCTATTCAAAATCATTTATAGCTAAGGAACTGAGAAAAATGATCGAACCGATTATAGCATTAATACACTGAAAAACTGACTTTGTTGAATCGGTAAAACCTTCGTTGAACCAATTAATTCTGCTGTTGAGTCAACTAACAGGCGGCGAACAAAACACTTTGTTGATTTAACACAAGACTTGATTGTTTGAACCACTTAATTTTCTGGCTGAAATAAATATTGTTCACCACAACGGAACGTGTGTTTAATCAACAAAATTTATGTTGTTCACCGGATTTAATTGATTGAGCAAAGTCGGATTTTCAGTGTACCCAATTAAAAATTAATTTATTAATAATTGCATGATTCTCAATAACAGACAATAATTCTAACTCGTTTATATACCACCATTTTTAACATCTGCCATGAAAATTGATTCTAGGAGAACCTGACCGAGATGAAATATTTCAATGATGGACAAAAATCGATTAAAGAAAAAACCATATCAATTGTGAGACGCTTAAATTCTGCTTTGTTTCTGTTTTAGAATCTGTTGCAATCATAAATAATTTCTAGCTTGTAATCTAAAATAAATTGAATTTTATTAAATTCGATTAAATCTACTTATTTATGCATAGTATCCTATTAATGATAATATAATTTTAAGACTAACAATGTTGCCCGCAAGAATCCCTTGGGTGCAATTTTATTTCATATGCTGCACTAATTGAATACGTTAATAAATAAAGCTACTGTACCACGACTCTGATTATGTTATTATTTTCAAATGACTACAACTCCCATTAAACCTTTGAAAAGAAAGCAATATTCAAGCAGTATGACTATTGCAAGGTTTGGGACGAGTTGCAAAATTTGCCTCATTATTCACCGAATGTCTGATGTTTTACGATGACGTAATAGCTCTGCAAACGTAGCACCGAAGAGTGGGGAAGAAAAGGGATGAAAATATTCGGGTATCTGCAGAAACGGCCTCGCTAGCGGTTAATGATACTCCAGTTGCGGGATTGTCTGGTATGTGTTTATTAAATTCAAAATTCAGCGTCACTACATGTTCCTCGAATTCCAATGTACTTGCATACTCAGTTTGGACACGCTCGATATGTTTCGTTTCTAGCTTATGAGCAGGATACAAAGCAGATTTTAGTCAATGAATAAGCATTAGAACAATGCGACTTTATGCGAACGAATGAACTTTAGCAATATAGATGGGGCTTTGACGGCACTTTTACATTCTGAAAAATTCATCCTATTGATTGGTGTGAATTTTTTATACGCTTTTCTGTGTAAGGAATCAGCAGACACGTATTTCGGGATTTTTTGATTTGACGATTTTTTCGATTTTTACAGTTGATTGAATTTTTTACTTTTTGCTGAACCCATCTGGGTTCAGGCTGCTATAACTCGGAATCTATGGGCCCTAAAACGAAATTAACTCATAGCAATTTTGCGCAGTTTTTTATGTACTTTCAGATGAAAAATACACAGAGTAAAAAAAAAGACATCTACTTTCTTTTTCTATTTTTAGGCACAAAACCGAAGGTTTTCTAAAAAAGGCATTGTCGATTTTCGATTTCTATTTTTTCTTCAAAAATTAAGTGAATTTACAAAATTTTTAAACGCATGTTCAGAGTGGGCGGACTTTTTTCGTAGAATCTACAGCTATTTGAACTTATAAAAATTCAATATAAGTACTTAAATAGCTGCAACTTTTTGTTATAAATGTTTACTTGCTCTTATAAATATTATGATTTGACTTTGTTGATGAAAATGACAATGGAAAAGAAAATAAACTTTTTCAGAATTTATTTTTATTGAACAAAACCACCGAAAATCTATTTTTTGGTAATTTATATAATTTTTTGAAGAAAACGTCAGAAATTGACTACCGACGCAGCTAGTCATTTTTCCAGTCAGACTCATACTATTTCCAAATTATTTAAATTCACGTTCATAAGAAAAAAGATAAGATTAAAACATTTAATTAGTTTCAAAATCGGATATATGGAAACATTAACAGATGCTGAAACATATATCTTCTTCCTGTGTATTCATTACTCTAAGGATAAAAAATTCAAAAAAGTGCTAATGGAGAAAAATGTGTGCCGAAGGATTTTTCTCAATATCAACAATTACCCGTTCCCCAAAGTGTGGCTTTTTCCCCATTTAAATAACACGTGTTTTTGAGGTGTTTGTACTTTTTTTCTTTCCCTGCACACTCATTATTCTAAAAATATTTCATGCTTACAAATATATTGTATACGGGTACAACAATGCATACGAACGATTAAAAGTCATTAACTAATTATTATTACGTTTAATCCATACGTTAATGAAAATAATAAAAAAAAAAATTGTTAAAATCGCGCCTGGAGTAATTTATCAGCGATTTAAGGTTGTTGCTAAATCTTTTTGGGGGGTGGGAGGAAGAGATGAAGCTGCTATACTTATGCATTGGATGACGTCAGCAATGTCAACTTATAAATGTTGAATATTAACGATGTGTACGAACGAATAATGCAAAAATTTCTAACTATATAGAAAATAATCTTAATTATTATTTACATATATGTTCATTTTAATTAGTTAGGATTATTAGAAAATTAAATTTCGATAATTTAATGTCGTGCGTTCCTTGGTCATGCGCGGTCGTGAGGTTGGATTCAGTGTGGCCTGTGACAGCGGTTTTACGTATATTGGCGGGTGTTTTATAGGATATGTCGGCGTCAACGAAAAATGACGATAAACTGCAAAAAAAAAATATTAGTACGTCACTAATTGTTGATAGAAAGAACGATTCGTCCATGCTCATTGCTGCAAGCATCGCACCAACGTTGAGAAAAATAAAATGAAATGAAAAAAGTTCTCATTATCTGCATTTGTTTGTAACATTTGTTATTTGTTGTATCGGCATATAATCACCGATTTTTAGGAATTTTTTCAAATGTTTAAAAAGGGGCATTTTTTTGGATTTTTTTTTTTCAAAAATGGCTGCTCAGAAAAATCTGAAAAAATTTCAGGGTGTCTTTTAGACTTCATATAATCATATAAAAAATAATTACCCAAGTCGGCGAGGGTCAGGGAAAAAGTCCGCCGGTTTGACGTGGAATACCTCATATATTGTAACGGAACGCTTTTGCTGTACACTAAACGTCACTACGCGTCAGTTTGAGCTTCCTAGAGATTTCGGAGCAGACACGAAAGAAACGTGAGATACGCGGATTTTATGTTTGAAAAAATAACAAAATTGATTTATTGAATAAAACTGTAAAATATTAAGGTTTTTGTACAATAAATAACTGTTTGTTTTATTTCGTGTTTGTGCTATTTATTTCGCATGAATTTATTAAGAGTCGCGGTAGCGACTCGAGACAAATACATTTACGAAGCGAGTCACACAAGACACTTTTACCAAAAGGACCGTGTTTCTACTTATTCTCTAAAATTGTTTCTTTAATATAAATTAAATTACAGCATTTTGGAGGTTCATTTAAATTCACGTATTTTTTTTTTTCTCTTTCGATCGCGACTAAATAGAACTTCATAGTTGAAATAGTATTAAAAATATTAATGTTTCTTTTTCGTTGTGCCGAAAAATTGAGCATTTTTTCATGCACATTTTGATGTGCAACTGTCTTTTTCGCAGTCGCTGTCTAGTGACATTAGTGATATTCATAAAACTCTGATAATATTCAATTGATCGTTGGATATGAGAGCTAACCGACAACCGTTCTATATTTTTGAACATGAATGAGTTTATACAGATCGCGGTTAGTTTCGATTGACTTTTGGTTACAGTGACTTTTATTATAATAAAAAAGTGATAGTGCGAAAATTATAATAAAGTACAATTCATTTCAATCATCTTTCGAACAGTGCTTGAATAAATATATATTTTTTATTAATGTTAACCCTGTAATTTTTATTTTCCACATCTAACACTACAACGGAGTCGAAAACGATCCCTTTTCTCTTTTACCACGAAATGTTCCTCGATAGCAATAATAAGGTTTATTTAGAAATCATTCTCATCGTTTTTTTTTTTTTGATAACTAAGAGAATAGTGTATGATAAACTTGTATTCGGTGATTATTTAATATCTTTGTCGTGAGGTTATAAAGATCGCGGTTAGTTTCAACTATTGGTTAAAGTGACTTTTATACGTAGCCAAAAACAGCATAAATACTGTGAAAAAAGCTGAGACAAGTACATTTACGCCCCCCAAATAGTCATTCCAGTTAATCCCCCTCACTACCCATTTCTCTAATTAATGCTTTATTACAATGAATTATTATCCTATGACTTGGAACTACAAGGGCTTTAAAAAAAAATACAGAATTGCATTAGCCTGCGTGAGCTTGAACGCTGCCACACTCTCATTTGTAATATTTGTAGTATAGTTTTATTGGTAACCAATTGATAAAAGTTTACTATCGTACGTAGAGCGGATACGCACAGAGTACTTGTCCGGCCCGAAAATTTTTCATAAAATTTGTCACATAAGTCAACATTAATCTACCATACATTTTGGCATTAACTAGTAAAGTAAACACAGCTAATTTGGAATCACAATATGCGGATTGTTTTGTATCCCAAATTATCCTCCTTTCCTTTAACCAATTGTTATCGATGAATTGATGCTCGTGTGGAGCATATCTTACATTATTACACGGCACGTTTATTCCCGTTTTGTAACATCTTTGGGAAAACTGGAGTTACAGAGCCTCTAAACGGTACTGTACACCCGGAATAAGTAATCCGGTACAATTTACACGCACTTTTAAACCGGTTTTTACTACAACAGGTTTTACAAAACGGAATAAGCCTGCCATGTAAGAGCGGTCATCAATTGATTGCATTCCAAGGCGGGTAAGATTCAAATCTGCGTCAGGAGATCCGAATGTTCGGAGTGGTTGAAAAATTTACCGTGAACAAAAAAGTATATTTTTCGCTGACTAGTCGAAAAATTTTCGGGCCGGACAAGTACTCTGTGCGCATCCGCTCTACGTACGATAGTAAACTTTTATCAATTGGTTACCAATAAAACTATACTACAAATATTACAAATGAGAGTGTGGGAGCGTTCAAGCTCACGCAGGCTAATGCAATTCTGTATTTTTTTTTAAAGCCCTTGTAGTTCCAAGTCATAGGATAATAATTCATTGTAATAAAGCATTAATTAGAGAAATGGCATATGAACATAATTGAAGATTTTATAAACATAATTAAATCCCATGTACTTGATCATATATACTTTAGTAGATCTTTATTTATTTATCAACTTTTTGTAAACTCACAACATTTACGAGAATGAAATTATCACCTCTGTACAATTTGACTTAATTTGATAAGATAATGAGAGCGGTTACTCATAAAACTTTGTATGATGAGTTGGTTTTTAGAAAGGATTTTTGTGCGGAGATCTTTGCATGAACGACTTAGACGGGTTTTTGTAAATTTTGGTGGGGATCGGTATTTTGCCGCTGGGTGGTAGGGGGGATTAACTGGAATGATTATTTGGGGGGTATAAATGTACTTGTCTCAGCTTTTTTCACAGCATTTATGCTGTTTTTGGCTAGGTCTTTATAACCTCACGACAAAGATATTAAATATTCACCGAATACGAGTTTATCATACACCATTCTCTTAGTTATCAAAAAACGAAGAGAATTGTTTCTAAATAAACCTTATTATTGTATTTGAAGTACATTTTATGGTAAAAGAGAAAAGGGATCGTTTTCGATTCCGTTGTGGAATTTACGTTCGAAAAAAAATTGTAGGGGGGAAAATTTAATAAACAAAATTATTTATTTAGGCACTGTTCAATAGTTTATTGTCACACTTGATTTTCCCACTATCACTCTTCTATCCATAATAATAAGAGTCACTCTTTACTCGTCTATCTATCTATAAACGCCACTCTAACCGAAAGTTCAAATTGACCGCGATCTTTATAACCTCACGATTGTTAAGAAAGAATATTGGTCAGCTGTCATTTGCACGATCGATCGAATTTCACCAGAATTTTTACCAATATCACTAGTATCACTAAACCGCGACTGCAAAAAAAACAGTTGAGTATCAAAAATGTGTGCGAAAAATGCTGAATGTCCTGGACCAATAATTTAAAAAAAAATTAATATTATCAATACGCTTTAAGCTACGAGGTTCTAATTAGTCGCGATCAAAAGAAGAAAAAAATACATGAACTTGAAGAATCCTCGAAAACGCTGTTATTTAATAAATATTAAAGAAACAATTTTCGAAAATAGGTAGAATCGTGGTCCTTCCTGTAAAAGTGTCTTGTAGCACTCGCTTGTAAATGTACTTGTCTCGAGTCGCTACCGCGTTTCTTAATATATAGATAGAAGAGTGATAGTGCAAAAATAAAGTTTAATTCAATATATAAACTTTTGAACAGTGTCTAAATAAATAATTTTTTTATTAACCCTATCCCCAACAATCCATTTTTCCGAACGTAAACTCTACAACGGAGCCGAAATCGGTGCCTCTTCTCTTTTACCATAAAATGTCCCTTGCATGCAATGACAAAGCTTATCTAGAGTCGCGGTAGCGACTCCAGACAAGTACTTTTATAAAAGAGAGTTCGGTTCAAGACTCTTTATACAGCAAGGACTGTGTTTCCAACTGTTTTCGAAAACTTTCAAAAATTGTTTCTGTAATATTTAAATAATTACGGCATTTTGGAGGATGTTGCTGGTTCGCGTATTTTTTTATTTTTTTCTCTCTCGATCGTGACTATTTGGAACTCTGTAGCTTAATGCGTTTTGCAGATATTAATATTTTATTTTTTCCTTACAGCAAAAAATTGTGCATTTTTTCGTACACATTTTCGATGCTCATTTTTTTCCCGCAGTCAGTCGCTGTCTAGTGACACTAGTAATGTTGGTATAAAACTTTGGTGATATTCGATCGATGTGACAGCTGACCAATATTCTTTCTTAACAATCGTGAGGTTATAAAGATCGCTGTCAATTCCAATTTTTGGTTAGAGTGACGTTTATAGATAGATAAATGAGTAAAGAGTGATTTTTATATGGTTATAAGAGTGATAGTGGGAAAATAAAGTGTAATAATGCACTATTGAACAGTGCCTAAATAAATAATTTTATTAATTAAACCTAGCCCTTATAATTTTTTTTCCTAACGTAAACTCTACAGCGGAGTCGTAAACGATCCCTTTTCTCTTTTACCATAAAATGTTCCTCAATGCAATAATAAGGTTTATTTAGAAACCATTCTCTTCGTTTTTTATATGACTAAGAGAATGGTGTATGATAAACACGTATTCGGTGAATATTTATTGGGTTGGCAACTAACAAGGAAACCTTCCCAGGTGTACCCTGGGAAGGTTTCCTTGAAGAATCAAACCAATTGCATTCAATGCTTCCCAAAAAGTTATGACTACTCGATTTTTTTCAGCCCTGAGGGGGTAAATAAGCCGAAGTTATAGGGGTTGAAAATTAAAAAAACGTTATAACAAATAGAATATGCTCGATATGGAAGTGAAAAAAATTGCATAATTAACAGTTTCAAAAGTTAAGAGATACACGTTTTTGCATTTTTCGAAAAAACGCATCCTTAAGGGTGTACTACCCTTACATCCGAATACCTTTAATTTCTGTAGATACGTATTTTTTTATGTATCTATCGGCTAGAAAATATTCTTTTGGATATAGAACATATCGTGAAATTGTTTAAAAAGATTGTTATCAACAAAAAAAAAATCCTTTGAAAAATTTTTTTTCAATACTAAAATTACGATTTCGTCTTCGTTATATATAATAATCGTTACAACATATGATTCAGACATCGCAGATAATGAAAATTCGCTTCAATGACATTGTTACCATATTAATATTTCTAATTATTGTATCATTGCTTTTCTTATATTTTATATGCTGTATTTTGTACAGATGTATTTTTGATTGACAAATGAAATTATTCATTATATTCTTTACAATAGTGGAAATCGTCAAAAAAGTGTTGGAAACATAATGATTTTTTTCACCATGAACACCTAACAACAGCAATATTTTGATATCCGGGTACATCACAATGCGCTTTGCAAGTTTTGAAAATAAAATCTACAGGATTTTCAAAATTCTCCGGTCGCCATTCATTATAACCGCTTTTGAACCATGAATACCTGAATAAGTTTACATATCGTGGAGATGATAATTGGTTGTGAACAAGTGACTGAAGCTTAATTATATTATTTCGTAAATGCAAATTTAAATCATAATCCATTAATATGACATTGTCAGAAAAATGTTTCACATAATTTTTGCATATCCTGAAGCCAAAAACATCCAAAGGTTGAATCTTTCCCGTTGTACCCTGCGGTATTTTTCTTAATTTTACATTTTTATCCCGAGGTTTCGCTTCGTCAACAGCTCGAGGGCAATGTCCAGTCCAGGAGTCAATTAATAAAATACTGTTTGAACCAACTTGGAGGAAGAAGACATTTTGTAGCCAAGTTTTAAAATGTTCTGAAAGTATGAATTAATTTTTCAATTTGCTTCGTTGCAAGAAATAAACAGTATCTTATGTGTCAATATAAGGAATTCTCTAAAAAAATAATTTTTATTATTACCTGAAGTGAGTTTTCCAGATTTCGATACTTCTACGTAAACGTTTTCTGGTCTGAATAGTGACGATTCCATTATTGGACCAAATTTACCACTTGGTTATTTCAAAACCAGGAATAGCGAAGAAAGAAGCCATCCGTCACCTGCTATAGTGGGCTGAATCGTATAACTATGTGTTGTAGAAGCAATTGATTGTACAAGGCATTCAACTTGTTTCTCTCCTTCAACCGCTAATGTTCTTCTAGAATGCATTTCTAATTGGAAACCACTTTGGTCCGAATTGTAGACGTTCGATAACCCATATTCTTCTATATCGATCTTCACTTCAGAAACAAATTGTTCAGCAAGCTTTCGCAGATTGTCTGCATTTTCAATACTTTTTTTTGTGATAAATTTACTAATTTTTCTGGAAACAATCCTATGAGCTTTCTTAAATGAGTGTACCCACTTGTCTGACGCCTTAAAACGGACATCTTCATGACCGATTTCCTTTATGTTTGCATTGCCCATTTTTTCAAGTCGATGTCCTGTACCATAAGACCAGCATCAACGATAGCTTTAAAATTAGCTAAAGTGTACTCGCAAATTCTAGCTATTTTTTCTTTATAAGTTCCGCCTTTATTTAAATATTTAGCCCATCTTTTTAATTGACTCACTGATTGTACTTTTCCAAATTTTTGTTTAACGCTTGATAGGCTCAAATTTTTAGCTTTGCCACTTCTCCAATAGTTGACTGCCCTCGATTTATACTCGTACGAAACAGATTCATCATCAGTATTATAAACATCCGGGGGTAGTACCGGATCATTGATTGTCAATCCCCATTCTTCGTCTTCTACTATTTTCATATCCCAATCTTTGTAAGGTTCTTGGAAATATAATGAATCTTCTACGATTGTTTCGACGCCCATGTAATCTTGCATAGCATTCGTTAATATATTTTCAATGCTTACTTTTAATTGTATTTCATCAATATTTATAGGGCTTTTAGGTATATTTAGGGCTTGAAAATGTGCCAAAACTAATCGTATCACATTAAGCGTATTCACTTTCATTTTTGATAATAAATACACTTGATTTCTTAACTTATGGAACTTTTAACAAGTTTTGATTGCAAACAAAACACAGAGCTATACACGCCTTTGATTGTTGATATTATTTTATCACGAGATAAATTCCTTCTAACTCGCACTTATCGAATTGAAGCAATTTCTGAAGAACGCGACTTATAAGCGTAGCACAGGCCATCATATGTCAAATAAGAGAGGCAGAGGCAGATAACAGTTATATATTTCTTATCAACGTATTTTGAAACTTCTTTCAATGATAGGTGAAGTAGAATATCAACTCGGAGAATCAGATAGCTAATAAGCAAGGCTAACGAACATATACAAAGTAAGGTTCGAAATGATAAAAGATATCAGTTCATTTACTGCTACGTGATTGTAACAACAAACATCACGTGTATAACAAACTTCTTTTTCTCTTACAAAACGAGAACGAATTTAGCCGATTTTTTCAACAGTTTTTTGATAATAAAAAATAAAGAAATAAAAATAAAAATAAACCCTCCATAGCAAAATAGTGACACAGATGCAAATGAATAATCTTTTTAAAATTTTGTTTCAGACAATAATTACGGCTAGAATTGTGCACATCGTTTTTTTATAGGACATTTTCAATAATATAAAAAAACAGTGTAAAAAATGAAAATAACGTTAAGAATTCATCCTCTATTCTTTAAGAGTGATTTAATGAAACATCAAAAAATCGGTTGAAACAAAATCGCGAAAAAACTACTTTTCGACCCCTCACATAGAAATGATCTCTCAAGAAAAGAATTTTCATTATCTGCAATGCCTGAATTATATGTTCTATCGATTATTATAATGTATCGATTATTTTCAAGGGATTTTTTTTTTATGTTGATAACAATCTTTTTAAACAATTTCACGATATGTTCTATATCCAAAAGAATATTTTCTAGCAGATAGATACTTAAAAAAATACGTATCTACAGAAATTAAAGGTATTCGGATGTAAGGGTAGTATACCCTTAAGGATGCATTTTTTCGAAAAATGCAAAAACATGTATCTCTTGACTTTTAAAACTGTTAATTATGCAATTTTTTCACTTCCATATCGAGCATATTCTGTTTGTTACAACGTTTTTTTAATTTTCAACCCCTATAACTTCGGCTTATTCACCCCCTCAGGGCTGAAAAAATTCGAGTAGTCATAACTTTTTATGAAGCATTGAATGCAATTGGTTTGATTTTGCCCCCTTGTCTGCATATATATGGAACTGAGTAACCTCCTCTAGGAGACCTCAACTTTAGGGGTGTATTTCACCCCTTAAATATGAGTTTCCGCAAAAAAAAATACGTATCTCTTAGATTTCAATGTAGAATAACATACTCCAAGCGGAACAAAATCGGCGGGGTACACCTGGGAAGGTTTCCTTGTAAGTTCTGACTCACTTCAGATACACAGATATATTTATAATTTTATTCTTTATTTAAACACGTCAATCTATAATATAATCACCAGCCGTGTCTATGACTTGCGTCCATCTAATGGGCAAGGACTGAATGCCGTGCTTCCAAAACTTAGCGGGTTGCTGCTCGAAAAATCCCGAGATTGCGTTTTCGACATGGTCGAAGTCTCTGAAGCGTTGATCACGCAGGAAAGTTTTAAGGTCTCGGAACAGGTGATAATCCGAAGGTGCCAAGTCCGGGGAATACGGCGGGTGTGGAACCGTGGTCCAACCAAACTCTTCCAGTAGCTGGCGGGTGATTGAAGCAACGTGGTGCCGAGCGTTGTCGTGCAATAAGTGCACCTTTGTCACTCTCCTTTTCTTTGCTCGCATTGCAGTAGCCAATTTGCGAAGTTGCTCAACATATACGTTGGCAGTCACCGTCTGTTGTCCAGGGAGTAGTTCGTAATATATCATTCCGCGTGTATCCCACCAGCAACACAGGAAAACCTTTCGTCCGTGGGTCTCTGGTTTGGGCTGAGCTGGCGGTTCTATTTCGCGCGACAGCCAATAGGCCTTCCATTCATTGTTTTCATAGAGGATATAACTCTCGTCTCCAGTCATTAAACTGTCAAGAAATTCCTTGCGTTTCGACTGCAGGAGCAACGACTGGCAGTTGGACACTGGGGCAGCCCAATTGGTATCGCTCAACTGATGAGGTATCCATCTCACCAGCACTCGCCGCTAGCCGAGTATATGCAGCCGGTTCTCGATCGCTGTATGACTATAGTCGCGTACCTGCGCCAATTTCCAAGTGGTAGTATTTGGGTGCTTCTTCAGCTCTTTTGATATGGCGTCGTTTTCCAATTCAATAGATCGACCGGAGCGCTCTCGATATTCCAAGGCTCGTATCTCCAGAAGCAAAGCGACGGAACCAGCGGCTCACTGTTGATTATGTTACGGTAGCCTCTCCGAGAGCAACGTTGATATTGATGGTTGCCTGCCTCGTACTGCTGCCATGCCGAAACTCGTAATATATTACACCTCGAATGGCGCGCTTGTCCATGTCGAGAATTAGACTCCCGCAGGCGTCCGCAGCCGAGCTTTTATACCCACCGTGCGAAAGCTTCTAGAACATTCTAGTAGATGCCAGTTATGGAAACTTTCTAGAATATTCTAGAATAAAAAAGGGAGATTTAAAAAAAGTGAGTCAAGACTTAGTTGCCAACCCAATAATATATTCGTGTGAGGTTATAAAGATCGCGGTCACTTTCAACTATTGGTTAAAGTGACTTTTATTATAGATAGGAGAGTGATAGTGCAAAAATAAAGTGTAATTCAATAAATAAACTTTTGAACAGTGTCCAAATAAATATATTTTTTTATTAACCCTGGTTCTAACAATCCATTTTTCTGAACGTAAACTCTACAACTGAATTGAAGACGGTGCCTCTTCTCTTTTTTCATAAAATGTTCCTCGGATGCAATAATCAGGTTTATTTAGAAACCATTATCTTTGTTTTTTTTTTTTGATAACTAAGTGAATGGTGTATGATAATCTCGTATTCGGAGAATATTTAATACCTTTGAACGGTCGTTAAGTTATAAAGATCGCGGTCAGTTTCAACTTTTGGTTAAAGTGACTTATATATATATATATATATATATATATATATATATATATGTCGTGATGATCAGAGTGGCCTGGACTTACTTCAATTTATTTAACAAAAATTGAGGGATGAAAAAAGAAAAGAAGAACGAATAGTGGGACAGCGAGAGGAGAAGAGAGAAGTCGCTTGTCATCTAAAAATATAAATCTAACAAAAATTTAATAAAGATCCTAACGATAATTTATTCGGGAGTGATTATGCGTTTTACGCGTAATGCCACGAGAACTTCGACGATAGATGAAGAGCATTCTCCGACATCAGAAGTGGGATTACCAAGGATCGCAGAGCCATCAACTTCCGAAATGTCATCACACCAAACTTTTCAACGGAATGAAAATTCTTCAGAAGACCGATGGAAAATTCTCATGGAAAATCAAAACAAAAACATGATGGAATTAATACGATCGATCCGAGATCCTCCAGTCGATCGTCCTGAAATCATCCTTCCCGAATTTAACCCTGATGAAGGTATCGTAAACGCTCATGCTTGGTGCTTGACAGCCAGTTTGTGCATGCAAGAAGAAGCATTGCAAGGAAGCAAATTAATTGTTGGTTTGAGCAGAGCAATGAAAGGCTCCGCCGCATCATGGTTTCCACAAGTAAGTTTCGCTGGAATGACCTGGGAACAATTCAAGAATATTTTTTTATCTCGTTTTGAAATTGTCAAAACCCCCGCGGCTATGTTGATGTCCTTGAATTCCGGTCAACCAAAAGAAGGAGAGAATTTTGCATCATATTCAACCCGAATTTTGAGTACGCTTATTCCACAATTCGAATCGATGAGCAAAGAAGAAATCGCCGTATCTATTATGCTGGCTCATGTGACTCAGTTGGAGCCACGTTTGAAGAGATTGGCTTTTACTACAGAAATAAAGTCTCGCAATAAACTGCAACAAGAACTGATGGCTGTGGAATACCAGAAAAGGGCTTTTCCCTTTCCTCAAACTCAAGAGAGCTCAGCGTTCGACCCCAAAAGACCGAAAACCACTATCTCTTCACTAAAGTGTTTCCATTGTGGAAAAAATGGACACAAAATCTCGGAGTGCAGAAGTCGCTCGGCAAATCCCATTCCGGAATATTTCGAACGTAATCCAAGGAAAGTCCCTTTCACCGGGAAGAAATCTTCAGTGACATGTTTTAAATGTGGCGAATCTGGGCACATCTCTCCAAACTGCAAAAACCCTCCTAGAATGGAACAAAAAACATCTGCTCAAGGTCCAATCGAGCGTCGCGTCAATTTTTGTTCGATCCAACCCGTTCTTGGCGAATTATTACATTCCGGTGAGAAGTTTTCATTTTGTTTCGATTCTGGTGCTGAATGCTCTCTGATTAGAGAAAGCACTGCACAAAAATTTTCAGGAAAACATCAGAACAATTTGGTCATTCTATCTGGTATAGGTCCGTCCAAGATTCAAAGTATCACTCAAATTTTGACACAAGTGACTATAAACGATCATTGCCTAGACATTTTATTTCACGTCGTTCTTAACGATTTCCTAAGCAACGATATTCTTATTGGACGAGAAATATTAGGTCTCGGTTACACAATAGAAATGACTGTCGACAGTCTAATTCTCAAGAGAATACCGAGGGTTAATTTTTGCAACACGAACTCCGACTCACCTAACTTTAACAAAATAGAGACAGACATTTCTGAGTGTGACAAAAGAGAGTTAATTGAAATTTTGAACAGATTTTCTTCAACATTTGTCACGGGAATACCAAAATCGAGAGTAACAACCGGTCAACTTGAAATTCGCTTGTTAGATCCCAACCGAACCGTACAAAGACGACCTTATCGCCTTCCCATTATTGAACGACAAATAGTTCAAGATAAAATCAAAGAATTAGAGGAAGAAAACATTATTAGACCAAGTTGTTCCCCCTTTGCTAGCCCTATTATCCTTGTTAAAAAAAGGACGGATCTGATCGATTGTGTATTGATTATCGGGAACTTAACAACAATACCGTGGCCGATAAATATCCGTTACCGCTCATCGCTGATCAAATAGATAGATTGGGCGGTGCCAATTATTTTACATCTCTAGATATGGCCAGCGGATTCCATCAAATCCCTATTCATCCAGATTCTATCGAAAGAACTGCTTTTATTACTCCCGATGGACAATATGAATATTTAGTGATGCCTTTTGGTCTAAAAAATGCACCTTCTGTTTTTCAACGTGCAATTAACAAGGCTTTGGGAGGTTTGGTAAATACCTCAGTCGTTTGTTACATGGATGATATTCTCATTCCATCAAAAACAATCAGCGAGGGCATTCGGAAATTGGAAACTGTTTTAGAAGCCCTTACTCGCTCTGGATTCTCAATAAATCTGAAAAAATGCTCATTTTTGAAACTCAAAATAGAGTTTCTGGGTTATGAGATTTCTGCAGGAGAAATTCGACCAAACCCTCGCAAAATTGTTGCACTAACCGCACTCCCTCCCCCTCAAACTGTTACTCAACTTAGACAATTTATTGGACTTGCTTCTTACTTTCGACAATTCATCCAGGGATTTTCTAAACTTGCAGCACCCTTATACAAACTTACCAATGGTAAGGGAAAGATTGATTGGAAACCCGAGCTCGAGGACATCAGAAAAAATATTGTTTCTCGATTAACCAGTTCTCCTCTTTTGATGATTTTTGACCCAAACTTCCCAATAGAACTGCATACAGATGCGAGTGCTGTTGGCTATGGTGCAGTTCTCATCCAAAAAGTCAATGGGAAAACTCATGTTGTGGCTTATTTCAGCAAAAGAACAACAGAAATAGAGTCACGATATCATTCGTATGAATTGGAAACTCTTGCTGTTGTGAACGCCCTTAAACATTTTCGTCACTATTTACAAGGAAAAAAATTTACAGTAGTTACGGATTGTAACTCGCTTAAGGCTTCCCGTACAAAACTCGATTTAACCCCGAGAATTTACAGATGGTGGGCATTTCTACAATCATTCGACTTCGATATTGTCTATCGAGAAGGAAAAAATCTGTCACATGCAGATTTCTTTTCTCGAAATCCTTTACCCGAAGACGAAAAGTTGAATGTTCAAATAATTGAGCAGAAGCGTGTCAATCTCACACAAATTTCAGACGGATGGTTACAGGCAGAACAACAGAAGGATAACGAAATTTGTGATCTGATCTCAAAATTAGAGAACAATCAACTTGACCCAAATGTTTCCAAAACATACGAACTTCGAGACGAAATTCTCTTCAGAAAAATCCAACGAAACAATCAGACTCACATTTTACCAATAATCCCTAGAGCTTTTCAATGGTCCGTAATAAACCATGTACATGAGTCGATCATTCATCTGGGATGGGACAAAACTTTAGAAAAAACCTACCAGCACTATTGGTTTCCTAATATGCCTAAATATGTGCGAAGGTTTGTTGAAAACTGCATTACTTGTCGACTCTCTAAATCTACTTCTGGTAAAATTCAGGCCAAATTACATTCAATTCCAAAAGTGAGCATTCCCTGGCATACTGTTCATATTGACGTTACTGGAAAACTCAGCGGTAAAAATAATACTAAAGAATATGTCTGTATTTATCGACGCCTTCACTAAATTTGTTTTCCTTCACCACTCTCTTCATGTCGATGCTGTAAGTGCTATAAAAGCTCTCAAGTCAATTGTCGCTTTATTCGGAGCTCCAACTCGTGTGATCGCTGATCAAGGGAGATGTTTTGCAAACAAAAACTTTCGCGACTTTTGTAGTTCCCACTGCATTAATCTTCATTTGATCGCTACCGGTACTAGTCGAGGCAATGGTCAAGTCGAACGTGTTATGAGCACACTGAAAAATATGCTTACATCCGTCGAAACAAATAGCGACAAATCTTGGCAGGATTCTCTTGGAGAGGTTCAATTGGCAATAAACTCTACCACCAATAGAGTGACCAAGGCAACACCTCTGGAATTAATGATTGGTCGTGTAGCCAGACCTTTAACTTTATTACCAATTACTGACGAAGAAAAAGAAATTGATTTACAAAAAATCAGAGAGCGAGCAGCCGATACAATTGAAACAAATGCTGAAATAAATAGATCTCGATGTAATGCCGGAAAAGCAAATCTTTCAAAGTTTTCTGTTGGAGATTGTGTTTTGATAAAAAATCACGAAAGGAATCAGACAAAATTAGACCCAAAATTTAGAGGTCCACTATCCATCATTGAAGTATTAGACGGAGATCGGTACATATTGAAAGCTCCAAATTCAAATAGAACTTATAAATACGCTCATGACCGCCTCCGAGCAATGCCCGATTGTTCTGTACCGTCAGAACTGAATATTGCTTTAGATGAATCTACCGAAGAATCATTGAGTATTTCAGGTATTCAATTGAACACTGAAATAAATTTCTTGTATCAATCTTGTGTGATTTCCTGGTTGACACACCTATTGATTGAAACATACCTGAGAGTATTTGAGTAAAAAATGATTGTCATACCCCTCGTGGTTCGAGCACGATCTTGAAGCACACATTCATTATGCTTAATAGTTGCAAGTCAAAAAGAATCTAACTCACTTCGGTGAGCGGAGATGGTGCAATGTAACGGCTAATGGTGTGGTGCTGTAGAAAAAAAAGATAACTTGGTGTTGGCATATAGTAAAAGATGTGAAGCCCAATTGATATTGGCAATGTCGTATAGAGATTACATGTCTTTGAATAAGAATGTAAGTCTCGTGTGAAAAATGTAAGTCTTTTGAGAAGATTGCAGTTCTTGGTTTAAAAAAAAAAAAAAAAAAAAAAAATCATAAGCAAAGGGTGTCGTCAACAGGGATGTATTTCTTTACATTCAGGTCAGGTTTGGCCGAACGATGATAATGAAAAAAAAAAAAAAAAAAAAAAAAAATTATTAATTCCTTCATTTCCAGAAGAATCAAATTCAACACACGAGGACGTGTGATAGTCAGTCTGGCCGTGTCGTGATGATCAGAGTGGCCTGGACTTACTTCAATTTATTTAACAAAAATTGAGGGATGAAAAAAGAAAAGAAGAACGAATAGTGGGACAGCGAGAGGAGAAGAGAGAAGTCGCTTGTCATCTAAAAATATAAATCTAATAAAAATTTAATAAAGATCCTAACGATAATTTATTCGGGAGTGATTATGCGTTTTACGCGTAATGCCACGAGAACTTCGACGATAGATGAAGAGCATTCTCCGACATATATATATTGTAACGGTACGATTCTATGAAACGCGTCGCTACGCGTAGATTCGAGCTTCTTATTCTAAAGGAGCAGGTATGAAATGAAAACGAGGAGTACGTGAATTCAAATTTAACCAAATATGACTAATTTATTTATTAAACACGAAGATGATTTTGGTTTTTACAGAAATTTTTCAATAAATGAATTTTTTGATTTATTCCGCGTTTTATTTCTTTCTTTTGTATGAAATTATTTATTTTTGCATGGAAACAATGATTAATCTTTCAATTAGACTTTTAGTCAAAATTATCGTTCTTTATTAACTAAATTCCGGTCGGTGTCTTTCTTGTCAATTAATGGAAAAATAAGAATCAAATTTTTTTTTTTTTATTTGAGAAAATGAAAAATAATAAAATTATCTATTTTTAAAAAGAAAAGGGAGTATTTGATATAATTATCCGTTCAAATTCCTCCAATCGTCTATTTTGATGACTCGATATAATTCAATTTTAAGTTTCTCTTGATTCTATACAATCTTAAAGGATTTTGGGTGAATTTGAACAGTTGATTCAAAAAGGAGTTCTATTTACTCAATAAATCATCTAATTAATCAATGAACAGTTTCATTCCACTTAATTTATCATTTAACACCTTTTATAAATTTTGACTCCTAAATTTTTAAATACTTCATAAATTGTAGATGATTTATTGATTTAAGGCTTTATTGACCTGACTCAAATCTTCAAAGGTTTTAATAATCAATTTTAACTTATTAATTCAAATAATTCAAATGATTTAATTTTTGTTTATAATAAATCCAATTCAAATAGCAAATAGGAAGGTTAATGGAATTCCACACCAAAAATCTTTAAACAAAACGAAATCGAATTGTTTCTGCCCTCCCAGTGTGAAATGAAAGGAGATTTTAAACCGAAAATCTTTAGACCAAACGAAATCGAATAGTCTCAGCCCTCTCAGAATAAAATAAAGGAAAAGGTTCTTCACACCAAAAATCTTTAGCTCTAACGAAATCGAAAGCGCTCTGCCCTCTCAGTGTGAAGGAGGAAGGGTAATGGTGAGTATTTTTGCTATCTGAATTAGCTTGATCAGAAGCTTGTTGTTCAAGTCAAGTCTCAGCCCAGAGTGAAATCAGAATGAGCTCCCGATGCTGCGGAGCACGGCTATTTATACTCTCAAGAACAAAGGAATAATAATTATAATATTTCTAAAAATGACTCGAGTTCCGATTGCTCGGTCAAATAATCTCGAACGCAGCGTCACGCGTGTAAATTTTGCTATTGGCCGTCGCGGGCCCTGACAAGTTCGAACCTGCACAAACGTTCAATGCGCATGATCGAGAATTCTTATTTTACGAATAAAACATGATTTTATTTGTGCTTTGCGTTCTGAATATCATTTTTATTTTATTTAAATCAATTATTATTTTTATTCGCTTTAAAAAATGCTTTCTCAATGCTTTATTAATAAATTTCCATTTATTTTGAAGATCGCTCTCTAATTGGTTGACTCAGTTGCATCAGAAACGCATCGCTCGAATAAAAGAAATAAAGTTTGTTTCTCACTTATTTTATATAACGGTAATCTTTAATAAACTCCCCTTAGCCTAATTGATCGCTTGGTTTATCGAGAAATCATAATATTTGATTAGTTTATTTCATTTTAATAAAAGAAATTTGTGAAAATTTAGTTAAAATTATCGCCTATAGGAGGCTACGCACGCGTTTCTATGTGGAGTAGTCGCATATGATTAATTATGAATGTGGCCGCTGCCCGAAACATCGCGCGTCGTTGCGCGTCTCATGTGTTTGTAAACAATATGGCCGCCGCCATGTATTGACACGCGTCTTTACGCGTATTAAAGAAAACGAGGAAAATCGGAACGTAAGAAGGAATAAAAAAATAGTAAAAGTGGTTCGCGTGAGTATCGTATATATTTCGTTTCAATATATATAGATAGAAGAGTGATAGTGCAAAAATAGTGTAATTCAATAAATAAACCTTTGAACAGTGCCTTAATAAATAATTTTTTTTCTTAACCCTAGCCTTAATATTCCATTTTTCCGAACGTAAACTCTAGAACGGAGTCGAAAACGGTGCCTCTTCTCTTTTTAAGAGTCGCGGTAGCGACTCGAGACAAATTCATTTACGAAGCGAGTCGCACAAGACACTTTTATCAGAAGGACCGTGATTCTACTTGTTCTCGAAAATTGTTTCTTTAATATAAACTAAATTACAGCATTTTTGAGGTTCATTTAAGTTCACATATTTTTTTATTTTTTTTTCTCTTTCGATCGTCACTAATTAGAACCTCGTTGCTTAAATAGTACTAAAAATATAAATGTTTTTTTTTTCGTTGTGCCGAAAAATTGAGCATTTTTTCGCACGCATTTTGATGCGCAACTGTCTTTTTCGCAGTCGCTGTCTAGTGACACTAGTGATATTGGTAAAACTCTGGTAATATTGAAACGATCGCTGGATATGACAGCTAACCGACAACCGTAATATATTTTTGAACAGTCATGTGGTTATAAAGATCGCGGTTAGTTTCGATCGACTTTTGGTTACAGTGACTTTTATTATAATAAGAAAGTGATAATGCGAAAATAATAAAGAGCAAATCATTTCAATCATCTTTCAAACAGTGCTTGAGCAAATATGTATTTTTTATTATTTTTAAGCCTGTAATTTTTATTTTCCACATCTAACTCTACAACAGATTCAAAAACGATACCTTTTCTCTTTTACCATAAAATGTTCCTCCAATGCAATAATAAGGTTTATTTTAAAACCATTCTTCGTTTTTATTTTTTATAACTAAGAGAATGGTGTATGATAAACACGTATTCGATGATTATTTAATATCTTTGTCGTGAGGTTATAAAGATTAGGGTCAGTTTCAACTTTTGGTTAAAGTAACTTTTATATACATAGATGGAAGAGTGATAATGCAAAAATAAAGTTTAATTCAATAAATAAACTTTTGCATAGTGTCTAAATAAATAATTTTTTTTTATTAACCCTAGCCCCAACAACTCATTTTTCTGAACGTAAACTCTTGAACGGAGTCGAAAACGGTGCCTCTTCCCTCTTCTCTTTGACCATAAAATGTCCCTTGAATGCAATAATAACGTTTATTTGGAAACTACTCTCTTCGTTTTTATACAACTGAGAGAATGGTGTATGATACCACCCTAGGTTTGAATTATATATGGTTTTGAATCACCCTAGAGTGGTGGAGACCTTAAATATATGAAAATACTATTTGCACTTGCAACCCAAAACGGAATCAAGTGATGCGAAATAATTTTGAGCGAAAAGATATTTGATTTGAGAAAAAAAATTTCATAAGTACTTCACCAATTTTTTTTACCTATTGCTCATAAGATATAATTCGTGATCAATAAACGTTATAAAAGAAAAACTCGCGTAGTAGTTCGGCCAAAATTCTTGTTTCCAATCAAACGTTTACTCTCGAAATTTCGTGCGCATACTTTTTTGTTTCAAAATCTCGTTTCGTTATGAGTACTTTTATTTAAAAACTTTCGGTGCATTCTGATGCTATTGGAGTATTTCTTCGGTATCATTTTTTATGGAATATTTTCCGATCCGTTGATCTGTTGGCACGCATGTTTCGGTGTAATATCTTTTGAAATTTTTTTTTTCAAAATTAAAAAAATTCAAGTTTTTACTTTTTCGTTGTTCTTTTATGCGTCGTACCTTCTGAGAACTACTGTACGTATTAAGTAATCTAATAATTTTATAAGTATTGACGGTTAATTATGAAGATTGAATTCATTTGAACACTTTTTAGATCAATATTTCACATTATATTTTTAGTCCGAATATAGTCGCGATACACCAGCTCGAAATTCGATGATGTATCCATTTTTAGTAGAAACAATTAAAAAATCGCTTGAGCGACCTTTAAAATTTTTATTCAGGATCCAATTCTTGAGAGAATCACTTTTTGATAAAATGTTACCATATTTTGCTGCAATACCAAAAAAATGTTAATTCTTTTACATCATTCAGATACGTATACAATATAGACATGTTTAATTGGCAAACTGTGAATTTCATACAAAAAAATCAACAAATCTTCGCAAAAAACAGCATATATGCTGTAAAAAAAGTGGGGGCAAGTACATTTACTCCCCCCAAATAGTTGTTCCGGAAAAAATCTCCTTCTGAACGTGAACCCTAATCAAAGTTATAAAAGAGATTTCCTGTCAAAAAACTTAACCTTGCAAAAATTCTCTCATTCATATCAAATCTCTTAAAAAATTACAGAACCCCACAGAATTTTTCTTAAGAAATTAGAAACTTACAAAAAGTTATAAGACAGCCTCACAAAAATTTACCGATCAAATGATAATCTCACAAAAGATGCTAATTCAAATTCGACCAAAACTGAAGTCTAAACTTTACAAAAATAAATTAAAACTATAAAAGCATTAATAGTAAAAAAGATTAAAGCCTATTAACCTCTTATAAAAAATGTTCCAAATAATTAAAAATATGGATGTGCAGTATAGTTATTCTACGCAAAAAGAACAAGAATAAAAAATTGGGATACAACAAAAAATTTCAAAAGAAAGAAATTGGATTGAAAAAAAAATTTCGGCCGAAGTACTTGGCAAGTTTGTAACCATGAATGAATTCAGCAAATTGAATTGAATTAAGCACATTGTATAAATTATAATCAAAAAAACTAAATAATAATTTTTAAATAAAAAAAATATTTTTTATTGGAAAAAAATTGGCTTAAAGTAGTTCGCTCATTTTTTATTGCTAAATGTACTATGCATAATTGATAAACGTTGTCATAATCTCGCTATGTACTTCGGTCGAAACTTTTTTTTTCCATCCAAATTTTTTTAGTTGGTAACTTTGTCAGCATAAATTTGGTTGTTTTGCAAATTCAAAAAGAGATTGAGTATATGAAAAAATATTCTAATAGAAATAAAATGCACCTGAAGTTTTGAAATGAATAAAACAATCAGAATGAAACCAACTCAAAACGGAAGCAAGTGATGCGAAACCATTTTGAGCTAAAAGAAAAGAATTTCATAAGTACAATTTCTTTTTTTTTTACCAATTCTTGATGATATAAAATTCGTAATCAATAAACGTTATAAAAAAACTGGTGTAGTACTTCTGCTGAAATTCTTTTTTCTAATCGAACGATTGCTCTCGATATTCTGCGCACATACCTTTTTTTGTTTCAAAATATCGTTTCGTTTTGATTTCTTTTATTCAAAAACTTTAAGTGCATTTTGATGCTATTGAAGTATTTTTTCGGTGTAATTATTTATGGTATTTCGATACGGAATTTTTTCTTCCTAACAATTTTTTTTTTAATTCGACGTATAATTTACATACTTTATTTTGCTACGAGAATTTTGTTTTATTCAAATTTTTTATTAAATTCGAAAACTTTCAGTGCATTTTATTTCTGTAGGTATGTATATTTCGTCCTAATATTTTTTTGAACAATTTTTTTTTACAAAATTAAAAAAAAATGAGTTCTTATTTGTTCGTGGTTCTTTTATAAGTCTTATCTTTTCAGAACTACTACAAGTTTTTAAGTAATCTAATAATTTTATAAGTTCTGACGGTTAATTACGAAGTTTGAATTCACTTAAACACTCCTTAGAGAACTATTTCACAAGGCATTTTTAGTCCCGATATAGTAGCGATACAGTAGCTCGAAATTCGATCATGTATCCATTTTTAGCCGAAATCAGAAAAAAATCGCTAGAGCGGCCTTTAAAATTTTTATTAAGGATCGAATTCTTCATAGAATTACTTTTTGATAAAATATTATTATATTTTGCTGCAACACCGAACAAAAATGCTGATTTTTTTGTATCACCCAAGTACGTACACAATATAGACATATATAATTGATAAGGTATGAATTCCATATAAAAAGTCAACAAATCACCGCAAAAAAACAGCATAAATGCTGTAAAAAAAGTTGAGACAAGTACATTTACTCCCCCCAAATAGTTTGTCCGGTAACAAATCTCAGTATCGACACAAAACCTTCACTAAAAATTATAAAAGAGATTTTCTCCCAAGAAACCCAACCTTGCAAAAATTCTCGGAATCATATTAAATCTCTCAAAAAATGATAGGAGAACCCCACAAAAATTTTCTCAATAAATTAGAAACTCACAAAAAGTTATAAGAGCCTCTCAAAAATTTATCAATCAAATCATAATTTCACAAAAGATGCCAATTCAAACCTGCCCAAAAATTAAGTATAAACTTTACAAAAAGTTATTAAATAAATAAAAATAATAAAAGCATTAATAGTCAAATACATTAAAACCTATTAAAATCCAATAAACCACTTTCAACGAATTGAAAATACAGTTGTTTTACCCAACAAGAATAAGAATAAATAATAATTATGAGAAAAAATTTTGATACAAAAAAGATTTCAAACGCAAAAAATTAGATTGAAAAAAAAATTCGGCCGAAGTACTTGGTGAATTTTTTCGCTTAATTTACATAATATATCACTTATGGTTACAAACTCGCCAAGTACTTCGGCCGAAATTTTTTTTTCAATCTCACAGGATTTTGGGGTCGCTGATAACGAATCTGCACTTGAAATTTGCAAATTCAAAATGGTGGATTCAATATGATGGACCAAAAATGCAAACAGTCGTTTGACGAAAGTGAAAGTTGGTAGTTGGGAGTTTTCGTAGTCACTGATAACGAATCTGCACTTAGAATTCGGAAATTCAAGATGGCAGATCCAATATGACGGACCAATAATGCAAAAAGTCGTTTGATGAAAGTGAAGGTTGGTACTCGAGGGTTTTTGAGGTCGCTGATAACGAATCTGCACTCAAAATTTGAACATTCAAGATTGCGGATCCAATATGGCGGACCAAAATACAAAAAGTCGTCTAATGACCGTGAAAGTTGGTACTCGGGTTCTCCTGGGGTCCCTGATAACGAATCTGTACTCAAAATTTGAAAATTGGAATGGTGGATGGAAAATGCAAAAAGTAGTTCCATGTAAGTAAAAGTTAATACTCGGTGGTTGTTGTAGTCCCTAATTACGAATTAACGGTCAGATTTTGGGAATGCGAGATGGTGGATCTAAGATGGCGACTTGCATGCGAAAAACAATGCTCATCTAGCGTAAGATCGGTGCATAGATATTTCTGGAATCATTGATTGTACATTGCATGTGGCATGACGGATACATTTTGTATATTGTATATGCATGTGACATGACGTATACATATATTGAAACGAAATATTTATCTTTTGTATGCTTATTCCACAGTGTATGGAATAAGTCTACGTTTGATTATTGTTTCTTATTATTCTGCTGGCCTTCAGAAGGTAGAGTTCACTAACCGGCTCAGCTGTTTAGGATTCTCGGACTGACAATGTAAAGGAAGGAGATGAATATAGGAAGTAACCTCAGGAGAGCGTCATTGCTCTGTTTATCTCAGAAGCGCGACGGACTCTGTTTTCATCATCGGTTGAAGGGAGATGGATGTGTTTTGATCTATTTATATCTTAGGAATTCCCTTATTATGTGATAATCCAACGCAATGCTGAGAGACACAAAACAAGGAGAATTGTTTTGGAGTTATTTGTTGAAAGATAGTCGGACGCAATGCCGAGAGACTTTCCACGAGTAACTCGTAAGATATTTTTCTACAGGGTGTCTTAGGAATGGATATGGGATTTTGGAATATTAATGATTGTGAGTTTTACTTATAATTAGGATGGCTTGGGCTTTGCCGAGAACTTATAAACTACGATGGCATGGGCTATACCGAGTGAGATTATTTACTAAAGTGGTATGGGCTATACCGAGAGATGATTTCCGTGGCAAGTGATAGACAGATGCTATGCTCTGAGATACTTGTCATGGAGATCGGGTTTTTCTGGCCTGGGCTGTGCCGAGAGGATGATTTTGTTGGCAGGTGATAGTCGGTCGCTATGCCGAGAGACACTAGTCATCAAAATCGGAAAATATATCGTGATAGCTGGACGCTATGCCAGGAGACACGATATTTTTAAAGTAGGATGGGCTTTCCTAAGGTAATGTGATAGCTGAACGCTATGCCAGGATACACGTTTAGAGATTTGATTAGGATGAAAGGTTTGGATAGAATGATGGTCCCCGTTCACGGAGATGTCGCCTTATATACTCGTGGCTTCGAGGTCCGATGAGGTGAGCGGTGCAGGGTTTGCCTCGCTCGTGGTGGGGAGCAGGATCTCGAAGTTTCGGTGACGCGCTCACTTACCCCGAGCGTTTGTATTGCCCTTTCTGCGTATGTGCGCGTATCGTTACAATATATATACATGAGAAGTCGTTCATTCAAGGCAAGTTTTTCATACAAGAGTTTTTACTACTACTCGATATACAAACGTACTGCATATATGACTTAGGAAATGAAAACCTCAATTTTCTCCAAAAAGTACCGCTCTCAGTATAATCCAGAAATACGAACGAGGACGTGGCGGTTGTTGCCTCCGTTTTTAATTGCTTTTTGTTTTTTTTTCGTTATTTTGTAATTTTCTTGTTTTTTTCTTCGTTTTAAAGTTTTTTTTGTATTTTTTAACTATCCAAACATTTCCTTTTTGTGTGATTCCATGACTTTGCCCTCGTTAAATATGACTTGCTGCCATCCCTTATCTCTTCGTGAGTTCTAAGTATGGTATGACAAAAACAATTCCTGCTTGGTAACAAACGCAACGGCACATCGCCAATGTTACAGATCCAAGGAGTTCGCCGCTCATTGAATTTTGTGCTGCAAAGGGTACATTGTCTTTGTTTGTCGATATGCACTGGTAGATGAGCCAACTCGGAGCGTCTTTTCTCGACAGCTACATGAGGTTTGTGCGGCCCAACGATGGCGGACTTACGTTTCCTCCCTTTCAGAGTCGGTATTTTATGTCCAACCAATCCTTCTACCAAAGATGAATGGAACTTCTTTGTGGTCAAAGGTTTCTGATTGTATTTCTTATCATATATTATGAATGAATGGACTACCGTCAGGTCAATGAAATGCCAGAATAATCTAAGCCACCATTTTTTAGACTTCCGATCGATTTTATAAGTTGACAATAAATTATCAGCATTGCCGACGTAGTCCATATGCTTATTATAAACGTAACACATTGCAGGACAGTCTACAGATTTCAGAGATCCATATTTCTGTCTGCAGCTTACAGTTGTTATTTCAGAAGGATTATGGTAATTAAATAAAAAGTACACCGGCTTTTTGTCTATCCATTTGATCCAACGAATACCCGTATTGGGTGTTTCGTATTCGCTTTGTCCGTGACTCATTTATTTATTCGAAATCTCACTTTTTGGCAGTCCGGAACGGTTAGAAGGTACGATACCACAAGCAAAGATCTTATCTTTCTTCAATGCAATCATAAGCTCAACACCAGTAAAAAAATTGTCGAAATAAACATGATGACCTTTGCCAACAAGTTGACGAGTCAGATCTTTCGCGACTCGAGCTCCTAATTGTTTCCCAACATTTTCTGTTTTACCTGTATACACTTGAAATTCGCATACAAAGCCCGATTCATCTGCGCGAACCCAGCATTTGTATCCCCGTTTTATTGGTTTTGCAGGCATGTATTGCTTTAGGCTAGAACGACCCTTGAATTTGATCATGGATTCATCAATAGACTGATATTTACCCGGTTTCCGTCAATTATTGAATGATTCTTTGAGCCGATCTAGTAAAGGTCTCACTTTATATAATCAAGAGACTCGGTAGAGTCTCGGGACAAGTACATTTGACAGCTCTGTCGTCTGCTGGCCCGAGACTCACCCGAGTATATTATCTCTGAATAAAGCAAATTCGGTGGTGGGGGGATCCATTTTCTTTAATTGTGGAGCCCAGAAGAAATATTATGATCTGAAAATTGAACTGGAGACTAATTACGCTAGACTCCCTCGATTGAGCTTTAAATCAGCACGATTGATGCCGTAATTGCTGAGAAAAAACTTTGCACATGCAAAGTTATGCAAAAGCGCCAACACATTGAAAGATTCAGTGTGTCTGTATATGCGCGCAGACGACACGATCAAAGGGCTTTTGATGCCCATCATGACCCATTTTCATGAAAGTTGGTCTCCGGTGACGGAAGCGACGAGTTTCTATTGGTCGCGAGTGACTTTCTTCTGTACCGATCCGGCGGAAACTTTCTTTACTTACGATGTTTTTGGTTATGTCGACTTTCCTCTGTACCGATCCGGCGGACAGTTTGAATGTTTGAACGTGTAAACCGCGTGTTTTTTGGATAAATAGTACGAAAAAATGGTAATATATAAATAGTGCGAAAAAACGGAAACTTTTGAATAGTGCGAAAAACCGGTAAACCAGTGTGCACACGAGTGATGTTTTAAAACGTGGCCCTGTGACTACATTTCTCTGCACCTATACCACGGAAATTTTGAATGTTTAACCAGTGTAACGGTAGTTTTGAGTTTTGACTTTTGACAGGGTAAAGTGCGAGTCGTGTAAATCGCGTGTTTTTTAGATTGTAAAAAATCGTGATTCATAAATAGTTTGAATATATAAATAGTGCGAAAAAACGGTAATATATAAATATTGCGAAATGTGGTAATAATATTTTTTAATATCTCGGAATTAATCATTAGCGAAATTAAAAAAGATAACCTCGCACCCGTTGATGAAATCATTTGTGTTTCGGATTCCAGAAATGCCAAACCTCACCACTCGTTGAGGTTATCATTTTTATTTTTCCGTATAAAATAATCCGAATAAAACCATTAATTCGTGTGGCCGGAATAAGTGCTAGAAAATACGACGAACATAACCTCAAAAAATCAGTATTAAACGTTCTGAAAATGCGTGAATTCGCAAATAATGATGTTGAAGTTTCGATCTAGAACGCAACGATTTTTTGTTTTTCAATCATGTCACTTAAATTTTTCTTACAGATCAAAAGACTGCTTTTTTTCCAAAAGTGAGTGTATGAAAATAGTTGCGACAAGATGTATCATGTGCTCATAAATAAAAACCTGTAAAAATATTAATTGTTGATGAAATACTTTAATTATAAAAATTTGACAAATTACTTTTGTCGTGAAATCATGATTTCCAATACTTTTCAGGTGCGGTCTACAAATAAACATAAAATTTCCAATATTCTGCAGGTTGTGCTCAGTTCCTTCAGTTTTTCTGTTCGGCTTCAAGAAATTTACCAATATACTGAAGGCACTGCGAGCTGTGAATTGGGCTGAGATTCTCTGCTTCGACAATTCGATCTAAAAAAACTGGTGAAACTTAAAGCAATGAAGCATTTGCTATTCCTTGCGGAAACAAGAGATGCCTTATTTCCTTTGCATACAAGGATCACCGCTTCGTTACTGCGAGCTGTGCTAAGTTCCTTCGCTCTTTCTTTTTGTGCATCGCACTATATATTTTACATTGAGCTGGGGTTTTACTGATTATGTTAGCGTAAATATTCAAGGATCATCTGTTATCATATTTCACAACAAGTCGAAGGATCAGAAATTCAGCAATAGTGTAATGGCATCGCTCGGTCAGGCTTGTGCAACAGATATAAGTGGAAATAAAAGCATGAGAAAATAATGTAAAAATTCAATATTCATTCAAGTTTTTAGTGTGCATTGTGATATGATTTGTTAAAAAAAAAGTGTTTCACAAATATTTCTATACGGTTTCAGTTTTGGCCTTTCGCTCATGTTTTTCTCATATTAGTGAAATGCACATTGCTGAGACGCACCAAATATATGTATCGAATTTCTCAATATACTGCAGGAGACGCAAGGTGTTAACTGAAATGAATTTCTGCGCTTTGTTTGTGCAAGCTGTACTAAGTTCGTTCGCTTTTTCTTTATAGCATCGCATTGCATATTTGATATTGAGCTAGGATTTTACTGATTATGTCAGCATAGATATTCAAGGATTATCTGTTATCATGTAAAAATTCTAGGATTCGGAGCTGTTCAGAAAAAAGAAGTTATATCCTGGCCAAAAATCCCCTCCCCGGGGAAAAAACCTTGGACAAGTACATTTGTTGACCCCTGTTTCCATTTGTTTTCACAGAAAAAAACTACCCAAAAAAGTACAAAATTTTTAAAAAATTGGCAAGTTCGAGACAGGAAAAAGAAGATTGTTTCTATAAAATAACTATACTCCAAATGACAAATAGAAATGAAAAACTTCACATATTTCATCGAGATCCCAAGAAAAAAAGCAACAATGCCCATCGTGAGTGTCCGGTAAAAAACAGAGTCTACAAGTAAATGATCGATTTGTGCATAAAAAAAAATAATTACTTTACAAAAACAGAAATGGTAAAGCCAATGATTTACGTTCAGCACTAAAATTTATAATATCAATGATAGGACAAGTATTTTATTGTCGCGTGAGGATGGAGTATTTAAAAAAAAGGAAAAATTAGTTGGTTATTGAAAAAAGTCACCAATGTACAAAAATAAAAATCGGTCAAAAGAACAAAGTCCAGAAAAAAAATCGGGATGAAAAGAAACTTGAAGAAAAAAATTTCAAACGAAAAAAATTAGATTGAAAAAAAAAATTCGGCCGAAGTACTTGGCGAGTTTTTTTGCTTAGCTTGGATCATGTAATGTATTTTACGTAATGTTGTATGTGTTACAAACTCGCCAAGTACTTCGGCCGAATTTTTTTTTTCAATCTAATTTTTTTCGTTTGAAATTTTTTTCTTCAAGTTTCTTTTCATCCCGATTTTTTTTCTGGACTTTGTTCTTTTGACCGATTTTTATTTTTGTACATTGGTGACTTTTTTCAATAACCAACTAATTTTTCCTTTTTTTTAAATACTCCATCCTCACGCGACAATAAAATACTTGTCCTATCATTGATATTATAAATTTTAGTGCTGAACGTAAATCATTGGCTTTACCATTTCTGTTTTTGTAAAGTAATTATTTTTTTTTATGCACAAATCGATCATTTACTTGTAGACTCTGTTTTTTACCGGACACTCACGATGGGCATTGTTGCTTTTTTTCTTGGGATCTCGATGAAATATGTGAAGTTTTTCATTTCTATTTGTCATTTGGAGTATAGTTATTTTATAGAAACAATCTTCTTTTTCCTGTCTCGAACTTGCCAATTTTTTAAAAATTTTGTACTTTTTTGGGTAGTTTTTTTCTGTGAAAACAAATGGAAACAGGGGTCAACAAATGTACTTGTCCAAGGTTTTTTCCCCGGGGAGGGGATTTTTGGCCAGGTTTATCATATCCTGACGTGCCTTTTTTAGGTTCTGCACTAGTATCGGAAATATGTAAATTACTCAGAAAGGATCCGAAACGATTAACTGGCATCAATGGGGTGATAGACGAATCATTTAATTTCACGTCAGATGACCAATAATCACGGTATAAAGGCAATTTTTTTATTCCTATCAGAATATTTATGCCTAAGAAGATGAGTAATTCGCCTTTTGATATAGTTTTTCCCTTTCTGTTATTCTGGTTCAAATAAAGATTCGTTTGGTCAACTATCAAATCGAGGAGATCCTGAGAAAAAAGGTACAAAAATACATCTAATGACGATTTGATATTATCTGGGATATTAGGCCCGACATCTTCAGTGAATGGAGTGTTTTGTCTCGGTTTGCTTTGCTTTGCCCATTTCTCATTTTCATCAACTTGAAGAGAAACTTCATCACCTGTGGAATCTGAGGAAGAAATATTCTCCCGATCATCTCCAGAGTGTGCCAGGAGAATCTTGCCTTGCGCGTTTGTGGTACCAATCCAATCATCTTTACTATCTGAATCACAAAGTCCATCAGCCGACTCAGAATCACTCGGAATATCAGCCAATTCCGTTTTGTCTTTCATGCTCAACGAGAGAAAAAATATACTCAGCTAATAAAAAGAAGATGATGCTGAAAGATGGAACTCAACAGATTGGCAGTGACGCTTTTTCAGTGGTTTCTAACGAGATGGTATAAAGTACGATCTATACCATTATACACATGTTATGATAATTCATAAGATCAAGTCTATAATACTCGTGATTTGAGAAGATGATAAAAGCTTCAACCTTTCTAAGAAGAAAAGCTTCCAATGAATATATTCTTCTAATATTCCATTAAGAAACCAAAATGAATCATTGAACTTATGAAGACTCCTATCCGAGTTTTACGTATTTTTCTAATAATAGTGTGGAATAGATCCTGCACTGGAATAGGTTCCACATTATTATGAGAAAGAGGGCGCTTCAGATTATGATAAAATATACAAAGTCAGACCTCTAATGAATTAGTTCAATGAATAGTTCGAGATTTTCTGGAAACCGAGTAAAACCCCGCGAGTACCAGCTTTCACTTTAGTCAATCGACTTTCTACATTTTTCTTGGGCCATATTAGATTCGCCGTCTTCAATTTGTCATTTTTGAGTGCAAATTCGTTATCAGCAATCCCGAAAACCCTGTGTACGAACTTTCACTTTCTTCGAACGACTTTTTGCATTTTTGATCGGCCATATTGAAACCGCCATCTTAAATTTTCGATTTTTGTGTGCAGATTTATTATCAGCGATCCCCATAGCTTCCGAATACCAACTTTTGCGTTTATCGAACGATTTTTGCATTTATGGTCCGCCATATTGGATCCGCCATCTTGAATTTCCAAATTTTAAGTACAGATTTGTAATCGGTGACCCCGGAAACCCCCGAGTACCAACTTTCACTTTCATCAAATGACTTTTGCATTTATGGTCCGCCATATTGGATCCACCATCTTGAATTTCCAAATTTTCAGTGCAGATTTGTAATTAGCGACCCTGAAAACCCCCGAGTACCTACTTTTGCTTTCATCAAGTGATTTTTGCATGTATGGTCCGCCATATTAGATCCGCCATCTTGAATTTTCAAATTTTCAGTGTAGATTTGTAATCAGCGACCCCGAAAACCCCCGAGTACCAACTTTCGCTTTCATCAAATGATTTTTGCATTTATGGTCCGCCATATTGCATCCGCCAACTTGAATTTCCAATTTTTGAGTGCAGATTTGTTATCAGCGATCCCCAAAGCTACCGAATACCAACTTTAGCTTTTGTCGAACGATTTTTGCATTTATGGTCCGCCATATTGGATCCGCCATCTTGAATTTCCAAATTTTCAATGCAGATTTGTAATCAGCGACTCCGAAAACCACCGAGTACCATCTTTCGCTTTCACCAAACGATTTTTGCATTTATAGTCCGCCATATTGGATCCGCCATCTTGAATTTCCAAATCTTGAGTCCAGATTTGTAATTAGCGACCCCGAAAACCCCTGAATACAAAATTTTGAGCTAATTGCACGTAAGGATAAATATGTGCTTTAAAGGGTTAATTACATAAAAATGCTATTTGCACTTGCAACCCAAAATGGAATCAAGTGATACGAAATAATTTTGTGCGAAAGGATATTTGATTTGAGAGAAAAAAAATTCACAAGTACTTTACCAATTTTTTTCCCCTATGACTCATGAGATAGAATTCGTGATCAATAAACGTTATAAAAAAAAAAACTTGTGTGGCACTTCACCCGAAATTATTTTTTTCAATCAAACTTTTGCTCTTGAAATTCTGTGATTACTGCTCTTGAAATTGATGATTACTGTTATTTAAAAACTTTCGGTGCATTCTGATGATATTGGAGTATTTCTTAGGTGTCTTTTTTTATGGAATATTTTCCGATCCGTTGACCTGTTGGCACGAATGTTTCAGTGTAATATTTTTTCAAATTTTTTTTTTACAAAATTGAAAATAATTCAAGTTGTTACTTGGTCGTGATTCTTTTATACGTCGTATCTTCTCAGAACTACTCTACGTTTTAAGTAATCTAATAATTTTATAAGTATTGACGGTTAATTACGAAGATTGAATTAATTTCAACACTTTTTAGATCGATATTGCACATTGCATTTTTATTCCGAATATAGTCGCAGTACACCAGCTCGAAATTCGATCATGTATCCATTTTTAGCCGAAGTCATTAAAAACTCGCTAGAACGACCTTTAAAATTTTTGGTCAGGATCCAATTCTTAGGAGAATCGCAATTAGAAGAACAATCTCAAAAGTAAGTTATGTATAAGAAATAGGTTTTTTATGAAAATAAAATAAATAAAAAATTTCTATATAATGTTCAACTATATATTATTGCAGAGCACTGAAAAATGAATAACTTAGCTATTTAAACTTTTGCCGTATCTATTTTGGTTTCGAAGATATCAGCGAAAGACGAAAAATACACCGATTTTGAGGAATTAATTTCACCCCTTAAATATGCAAGTGGGCAGCTCATTTTTTGTGAGGGTTTATACTTTGATGTGAACTACAAAACATAATTTTTTCGACCCAGGTTGTGGGAGTACAGTAAGGTAACCTTCCTTATCAGAGTAAGAGCGAATCAGTTATTAATTATCACTTCGATTTAGAATTTTAGGTTATGTTAGCTTGCAACCACAATCGCAAAGTTCGAGACGAACTTAGAGTCAGGACGGCCGAACTGTAAGAATAAAATGTGACAAACAACGTTAAGAAGAGTGAATCAAGAGACGCGGTAGCGGCTAGACGCCAAGTATTAAATTGTTTGAACTTTGACATAAAAAATCAAAGGAGGGGGGTGACCGCCGCCATTTTTCATCGGGGTTGTGGTGGGGGACCTTCCCTTACTATTCCCCCTCCCCCCCCCCCTCTATGGAGGTGGGGTTACTTTGTATACCTTTACCAAATAATTATCTATATTTGTGAACTTAGAATGTATTTACATGTACTTGTTTTTTCACTATTTTCACTGTCAGTATCCAGTACGATTTTACCATTTTACTGCTCACTCCACTCAGTTTCACTATTCACGACTTCATCATTTTACTATTCATTATTCCCGAAGCAAAGTACTGTCATGTTTTTCAAAAAGGAGTGATATCTTGGCAAAAACGTTCAAAAAGTAAAAAAAACGCCAAGTATTAAAAAGTCGCGACCTTCGTTATAAAATGACCACTCTATATTGTAGTTATTACGTTAAAATGAAATCTATGTTTTTATTCACAACTTTCATTTCTTTTTCGTTATATACAAAATGTTACTTCACCTCGAAAAGAAACTACTAAAAAAATGGTGTCCTTGATTTGGAAAAAAATGAAATCATTCTAACATAGCCAAGTACTGTAAATGAATTGCGAAATTTCACATGAGATCATTGGCACCTTGAATGGTGTCCATTAAAAAGTTTTGTCGCCTCAAGGGCTTGCAAATAAAATCCTACAAATATCAAAAAATTAGTATTATGACATTATGTTATCTGAGGACAATGAACGTACAAAACAATCCTACGGGAAATGAATGAAACAAAAATTACATAGAAAACCGTACGTACCTGTATAAGTGCACACGATACATGTTTCTACATGTACGTACGCCACAAATTCACTGTAAAAACTACACAAAAACTTGACGTGCATGGTTTTCAAAAATAAACTCGGCGAAGGAACTCCTCATCTGTCAGTACCCGTAGCAAATTTAAATACCTACGTATTTTTTCTATTTTGGCAAAAACTTTAAAAAGGTAAAAAAAGAACGCCAAGTATTAAAAAGTCGCGACCTTAGTTCTAAAATGACCACTGTATATTGTTGTTATTACGTTAAAATGAAAACTATGTTTTTATTCACAACTTTCATTTCTTTTTCGTTATATACAAAATGTTACTTCATCTCAAAAAGAAACTACTAAGAAAATGGTGCCCTTGATTTGAAAAAAAATGAAATCATTCAAACATTGCCAAGTACAGTAAATGAATTACGAAATTTCACATGAGATCATTGGCACCTTAAACGGTGGCCGATAAAGAGTTTTATCGACTCAAGGGCTTCCAAAGAAAATCCTACAAATATCCAAAAATTAGTATCCATCCGTCCACTTGCACATTCATTTTTTTTGCGTTCAACCGTCCCAACTCTCTATCCCATCTAGTCTTTTACTGTCCACCCGTTCACCTTAGTCATCATCTTATCCATCCGATCCCTCTACCCCATTCATTCCATTCGACTATGTATTTAGACTATCCATCCTTCCTATCCTATCTTCCTATCCTATCTTCGCATGTAATCATCCATCTCATTTACTTATTCAACTTATCTTTCTATCCATCCCATCCATTTATCCATCCATTCCATTAAAGTAAATTATCAAATATGTTAACTAAGCTGCTCGCATGAGGCTACGGAGCGAGAGGGGGTACTCCTACCACGCCGCCCGGCCGAGCGGCCGACGTCGCGCGCTAAGCCGCGCGCCGTCGATCGGAATACGTTGATAACTGTGATGGCATAATTCCTCCTAAAGGTCAGTATTTTATTGAATCCCGTAGCCGGAAGTATAGGGAATGCTAACGAATTTGAATTTTGCAAAAATCTTAATTACAATAATAGAAAATTGAAAAAACGTAAAAATATACATGTCTCGGATTGTAATCAAGATATTGCAACTTTTTTTTTTAAATTGTTCGTTTTTTAAAAACGCATTAGATGGTCCAAGAATTTTCCGGATATCTTTGTAACTTTGGTCAGAATTGCTATTTGTTTATAAGCAAAAATTGAAAATCGTCAAAAAACAGTATTTATTTTCAACGAAAACAATTTTTTTTTCCATATCGCTTGTGCACGATGACATAAAGCTCCTCAATTTTTTTCTACGCTGTGGGCCTTCGTCGGGAAATTCTATTGAATGCCAATTTTTTTTCGATGATCGCAGATTGTTGCTAAACTATATCTCGCAGATCGATAAATCTTACACGATTCTCTTGGGGTTCGGCTCCCCCACATCACGTATGAACTTCAAACCGATATGTTCATAAATAATCGATTGCGGTTGCAAACCTGAAATTGAGAATTTTTTTTCATTTGCAATTAATCGCTTAATTAACAATGTTAGCTCATTTTTGTTGTGACCGAATCTTTCATGACCCGCCGCACTTCCCAGCTCGCGCCTCATGTACAGGATGTCGCAACGGCCCGCAGGGAAAGTTGGGCACCAGGTGCCGAAGCACCACCGATTCGAGATCGGCTTTCTTTGTTTTCTCCCTGCTCCCTCCCGATGGTGAGGATACCCGGTACATGAGCGCGACCAGGGCAGTCCAGCTAGCTCCGCTCGCCTGAGAATTATGTAGAGGGGCAAGGTCAAATGAGTGACGAAATGCCAGTGTTTTAAGATTGATGACAAACATGATTTTATTCGGCCAATGGGCCCCGTTTTACCTCCTCATACATAATTCGGGACTAGGTCCCCCAAACGCAGACAAAGCAAATTGCGACATTGGTCCTCGGTGATAACAACGACGATAATGCAAGATAAGATCCATAAAAGATACAACAAATAAAGAAAAAAAAGGAGAAAAACAGCACGCCCGATCGAACGCCAAAATTAATACAGGATCTATGGTACTAGACAGTCACGAGCAGTCGCTCCAAGGCCTCTCGGAGTTCACACGTTCTCTCAAAAAAAAAAAAAAAAAAAATCGAAAAAATAGAAGGACGAGGTCTGGAGTGGGTGCGCTCACGCCCAAACATTTTCGTATGAATTCGAAGTGTTGACAATAAAAATACCGACTTTCTTGACCGGATAGAATGAGTAATTAACACAGTAGTACAAGTATTGAAAAAAATTCGTACCATCCAGTCAGGAAAGTCGGTATTTTTATTTTCTATACTTTGAAATCATCTGAAAATGTTTGGGCGTGAGCGCACCCACTCCAGACCCCGCCTTTCTATTTTTTCGAATTCTTTTTTTTCAAAAATGCTTGTTACGGGCAGAAGGAAACTCGCTCCTACTTTGACTCAACGCCCAAAATTTTTTATATATAAAATGTGTTTTTTGTGAATTATTTCAGATTTTTAAATTTGGGCTAAATGTACATTTTTTATAAAATCATAAGTTGGTGAAATCGTTCCAAAAAATCTGAAAAAATTCCTGAGTTCTTTTCAGAAGTACTACTAAATGATAAAATATTGCGGACAAAATTGGAGAGGTGAAGGGTCAGACACAGGTCGAATCGACGTGGAATGCCCCATATATATATATGAGTAGATCCATTGGTTTTCGAGCAGTTTCTCAGGAGGGGTCTTTCGAATTTCCTGAAAATTGGGTACTTCGAAGTACCACAAAAACTATCGCCAAATACCAAATTTCAACTGTCTAAGTGCCCAAGGTCATGAGAACGAGCCTTTTAAATGTCCAAAAATCACCATATTTAGCCTATCTTCAAAATGATGATTCACGAAAACCTCACGTTCAAATTGAATGATATAAGTCACATTTTGTTCAGTATGCCATCGAGTTTGTAGAAAACAAATTTAAGTCACCTAAGCCAAAAGGCCTTTTATCCCGACTAAGTTAAATAACTTGAAATTTTCAATAATATGATGATTTTTAAATTGTCGCCACAAATTCATTTTTAATCTCACTGACTTCTAACATGGCTCATTTTTTTCGTTCTTTTATACCCTTCAAACGAGTGTAGCTAAAAATTTCATTTGCGTAAAGGAACTCGGAGATATTTCATTTCAAACTTAGTCATTTTTGAAATATTACGAAAAATCGCTGACTTTTACCTTACACTACGCATTTCTATCAACTTCAATCGTTACCAAAATTTAGGTGAGAGTAGTTTTTTATATCTAGAACGACTCCCCTGAAGGAATTTCTTGGCCCGAACTTCCATCACTCTCTACAGCTTGCTGAAGATCACAATAATTCTGATTACTTTTGAGGTAAAAAATTAATGATGCAGTGTTCATGACTTTTTTTTGGAGATTATTTTACTCACATTTCAATAGGGTCAAAGCAAGAAAATAATTTTGATACGTGAATACAAGAAGCCAAAATTCGTCGCAATTTACTTTCAATGCAGCTCATCGCTTTTATGCTAATCTGATTTTATAAATGTGAATGCTGGTGAATTCAAACACCACTCATTGGGTTAATAATAATTATTAAATTATTAATTAAATAAAATTAAATAGAATTAAATAAAAGGAAATCCTTTTATTTAATTCGACTCAGAAACACAAGAATATATAAAACTCCAAATGAAAATTGCCATTTTCCTAAATTCATTCGGGATCATCATGTTTATACTAGATTTAATTAATATTTTTACGATTATATCAATACACATGAAAAATCTAATGTTTACGCCACACACAGTCTACGCAATATTCACTTCGTTGACGCTGCCCAATTTAAAAAGACTGACGTTATAATTGTATCAATTGAGGGATTGAGGTTATACTACACTTTTGAATTGAGGTTATGAGAGGTGTTGACATGGCATATATATATTACAAAATTGTACTTTGCGATCGCAGCGCCTCTCATTTTCTACCGATTTTTGGGTACACTTCTTGTACGGTGTGTTCACTCTTTCTCTCTAGTCTCCCTGGCCTAGACACCGGTATCCAGGAGTAACATAAAGAGACACAGCTCACCAATAGGGGCCGTGCGTGAGCTATAGAGAGCAGCACCACCGCCGATGTGCGCGCTTTCGCGTGTCTGAATGTGCAATTTGTGCGGTGCTATTTTGGCTTTGAATGATAGGAATAAAGACAAATTTTACGATTAATAATGTTAAAAATGAGCAATTAAGGTTTTCAGCTCGTGATTAATGATCGTGCTGGAGGCTAAAATTGTATAAAAATTTAAAAAAAAATGTGGCTCAAGATATTTCTCAAATGTCGTAGAAACACAAAGTACAGGCGACGAATCAGCCATATAATTCATTCCGTTTGTTTCTTGCTCTTTCATGCGAAATGGACAGCGCTCTCGGGAAAACAACAGTATTTCAAAAATGGTAAATCTTCTCGAAATCAAAGTGCTGTGTGAGAGCTGCCCTGCATTTACCAATGTCTTTTTGATGAAGAAAAACAAACAAATCAATTTTGTGTCGTAAATCAATTAAAAAATCTTCTCGCCCGCGTATACGCGCTTGATTACTTAACACCTAGCTAATGTAGAAATTGCCCACTTCGTGGCGTTGTAAGCACCGCGCACGGTCCCTATGGGCATTAAGTAGATACACTCGAATAATTGTTGCTTTTTTCATTGATAACTAGATGGCGCGAATAATACATTACTTATTTTATGAAAATGATTCAATTTTAAATTATGAGAAAATAACGTTTCTGAATGAATCTAAACAATGAGATTCGTAAAAATTAAGAGCTTGTCTATCATAATTGGAAAAATTTATGTATTTTAATTGAAGAACTGAAAAGATGTTTTTATTTTAAAAGAAATAAACATAGAACAATTTAAAGTAAAAATTTTGACCTAAATATGCTTTTTATAACGTGACAATAATGTTAAAAATTTCTTTACAGTTTTTAACGCAATGTTAGCTTAAATTTAATGTGACCGTATTGAAATTTGCATAAAATAATCTTCAAAAACAAGTAATGAACACTGCATCATTAATTTTTTAACTCAAAAGTAATCAGAATTATTGTGATCTTCAGCAGGCTGTAGAGAGTGATGGAAGTTCGGGCCAAGAAATTTCTTAAGGGGAGTCGTCCTAGATATAAAAAACTACTCTCACCTAAGTTCTGGTAACGATTGAAGTTGATAGAAATGCGTAGTGTAAGCTCAAAGTCAGCGATTTTTCGTAATATTTCAAAAATTACTAACTTTGAAATAAAATATCTCTGAGTTCCTTTTCGGAAATGAAATTTTTAGCTACACTCGTTTGAAGGGTATAAAAGAACGAAAAAAATGAGCCATGTTAGAAGTCAGTGAGATTAAAAATGAATTTGTGGCGACAATTTAAAAATCATCATATTATTAAAAATTTCAAGTTATTTAACTTAGTCGGGATAAAAGGCCTTTTGGCCTAGGTGTCTCAAATTTTTTTTTCTACAAACTAGATGGTATGCTGAACAAAATGTGATCTGTATCATTCAAGTTGAACGTGAGGTTTTCGTGAATAATTATTTTGAAGATAGGCTAAAAATGGTGATTTTTAGGCTTTTAAAAGGCTCGTTCTCATGACCTTGGGCACTTAGACAGTTGAAATTTGGTATTTGGTGATAGTTTTTGAGGTAATTCGAAGTATCCAATTTTCAGCAAATTCGAAAGACCCTTCCCGAGAAACTGCTCGAAAATCAATGGATCTACTCATATATATATATGGACAGATCCATTACTTTTCGACCGCAGCGCTTGGGTCAGCGATTTGGCTGCCGATTTTTTCCAAGAAAGTAAGTTATAGAAGAAGATGACCTTCCAAATTTGAACTCAATATAAAGAAATTTGATGGCTGTAGAAATTTTTGAAATTTTTAAAAGTAATTTTTTATCTGAAGCTCTATGAAGCATAAAGACTCGAATGGAGCGGCATTTCGCTTTTCTAATCTTGTATTTTGAGGAAAAAAATAGTTTTTCACTTTAAACCAAAATTCGGTTTGATTAGCACCCTTTTTTTGAATTACTATCTTAACAAAATTTCGCGTATTTTTGAAACGCTGCCGGGGCGAGAATTTTTCGAGTAAACGGCTATAAAATGGCTTAAATTTTTCATCTAGGTATAATCTATCATTACCTACACTAATTTTTATATATTATCATGTTCCTTTTTATATACGACCTCTCAAATCTAACTGATTTCTGAAAAATCCCTGTTTTTAGATAGCTGTAATTTTTTTCTATTGGAACGAAATTGTTTGAAATTTTCAGGGAATATACTTTATTCTATCCCCAAACAACACCGAAAATTTCAAGAATGGGTTTGAGCTGGTTAGCGAGCTGTAAATTTTTTTGAATGCTCAAGTTTTTCTTATTTTTCTACAAGTTTATGGCATTATCAATGTTGCCATACACATGAAAAAAATGAATTATCATTTTGAATAAAATTTAAATCATTCAAATGAACATCATAAGTTATCACTTTAAAACATCAAAATTATTAATAATGCCATAAACATGTAAAAAAATGCGAGAAATTTGAACATTTAAAAAATTTACAGCTCGCTAACCAGCTCAAACCCACTCTTAAAATTTTTAGTGTTGTTTAGAGATAGAATAAAGTATATTCTTTGAAAATTTCAAGCAATTTCGTTCTAATAGAAAAAAGTTACAGCTATCTGAAAACAGCGATTTTTCAGAAATCAGATTTGAGAGGCTGTGTACAAAAAGGAACGTGGTAATATTTAAAAATTAGTGTAAGTAATGATAGAATGTACCTAGATAAAAAATTTGAGCCGACTTAAAGACATCTACTTGGAAAATTGTTGCCCCGGCAGCCTTTCAAAAATACGCGAAATTTTATTAAAATAGTAATTCAAGAAAAGGGTGCTAATTTAAGCGGATTTTCGTTTGGAGTAAAAAACTGTTTTTTTTTCGAAAATACAAGATTGAAGAAGAGAAATGCCGCTTCATACGAGTCTTTAAGCTTCATAGAGCTCGCATGAAAAAATCGTGAAAATGGCTAAAAAATGGATTTTTTTTTAATTTCACAAATTTCTACAGCCATCAAATTTCTTTACATTGAGTTCAAATTTGGAGGATCATCTTTTCTTAGAACCTACTTCCTTGGAAAAAATCGGCAGCCAAATCGCTGACCCAAGCCCGCAGGCTGCGGTCGAAAAGTAGTGGATCTGCCCATATATATATATACACACACGTTGTATGGATGAATATGTGTCGGAGCCCACAGGCTCCAAAGTATAGGTATAGATATGTTCTCATAAAAAATACCCATATCATTCGAAAAGAAAAAATGACATTATGTTCGTAAAATCACATTACATGTTTGGTTAATCGATGCTTTTCCGCGTGGCGTCGGGTTAAAGTTTAAAAGTGACCGAAAACAGCCAAATCTCGGGTATAGATATGCGGTGCGACTTGCCTTTTAATATCAAACTTTTATTTTCCATTTGGCGTCAAAACGCTGCTGCGTCTCTATCTGAATGAATTTGTCAGTCTGCCATCTATGATAGTATATCAATCACTTCATCAAAGTGAGCTTGCAACTGTATACAGACTTTCACAGTATACTTTTAGAAACCGACTAGAGCTTCATTCCTTTCTAGGCTCATTTTCTTATCTCGCATACTTCTATAGCTTTAATCACTCTGTTCCTATTCTGACGTTAAATGAAATATAAATACCCATACAACATCGAAATATTTCTGAAATGTTTTTGCAATATTTTCGTACAACATTGAAATATTGCAGAAAAGTAGCGAAATATTTCAGCAATGTTTCTGCAATATATACAAATGTCCGCCATCGGAAATATTGCAAAGCAATGTTGCTGCAATATTTCAGAGCAATATTTCTCAAATATTTCCAAGCAATATTCATCTAATATTTTCTACAATATTTTCCGCAGAACTATATTTCCGTGAAGCACCGTAATTAATAGTAAAAAAATATTATCTACTATTTATTATCCACTATGGTAACATTAACTTGTGAAACTTTTAGATCAGGAACATAGCTTGAGTCTCGATTGGTTGCAATTATCGTAAAATTCAAAAATGAAATCATGCGTAACAAATATAAACATCGCAATATTCTACTTGTTGCAAGCAAGATCATTTTTCTTCCCCATTGACTTTCATTTAAAAACTCAAAACACTACTTTTGTCTATCGACTTTGATGCACTATCGCGAAGGAAATAGTAGTGAATTTTACATAGAAAGAAAACTATTTTAAGCCCATAGATAATGACTATATCTCCTATTCCGATTTTTTATTTGTTATATTTTATTCAACGGTAACTATGCCCCCGGCCTATTCACCTGTGTTTTTTTGTTATAAAGCGTGAACTTTATTATCGACATTTCGTGGAACTTAAAAAATAAATGAGCGTTAATTATCTATGCAGTTGTTAACGAACTTTTAGAACAAAGTACGTTATTTAAAAAAAAAATACGTAGATCATATTTCTAAAAGATATTTTTTGCATTTTCTCGTCAAAAGAATGGGTTTTCCTTAAAATTGTCTATTTGCATTTTTATTTCAATTATTGTAAGAAACTAGGTAAAATTATAAAGTTCTTTAACACAAGTTCAGAGTGGGCCTTATATTCTATACGCGTTACAGATATTCAAATTTTATCAGTTTCAATCAAAGCATCCAGATAACTCTTCTTGGAATAAATCTAAATTAACGCTTAAATATCTTAGAATTTCATGTACTTTTTGAAGAAAATGATAACGAAATATTAAAAATTAGCATTGTTAAAGAAACTCAGTTCGTTTGAAAGAAAAGTGAAAAAATACACAAATTTTTTTTGCAAGCGTGATCTATTTATTTGAGGGGGAACGCCACTGTGATAGGCCAAAAATTGTAATTTTTTTGGAAATTTTTTCACCTAATATTTATTTAAGCATCCGATAAAAGATACTTAACTGAGTAAATATCCAACTATTTCAGTACTAATTTTTATTGAAAGATATAAAAATTTCACAACTTTATGAGCTTCCATATGATAAGAAAAAAAACTCTTCATTGTCCCAAGGAAAGCTTGGTAACGGGTTACCTGACAATCGAAAATAAAAAAGTGCAATATCTATATGAATGTAGCTATCGTTGTACGTAGCCATTTTTTGTTAAATTTTTTCATGAACTGGTTACAGTTTGAAATCTTTTTTCATCATTTTTTCCATTTTTTGACTTTTTTTTTGCTGTTTAAGCAGTCTTCAAAATACTAATTATCAAAATTTCAAAGATCGGCTACGTACAATCTTAGTCATCGCAATAAGGAATATTTCCAAATAAAAATAATTAAAATCGGTTCATTATTAGTCTTCGAGTATTCGCTGGAACAAAGTCGAAAACAGTTGTTTCAAGGAAAACGCGTTTGAATTTTTCGTTGCTTTTTTTTCGTGATATAAAATAAGGTGTTAAATTGAATATTGATACTTACTTTTGACTTAAAAATTTCGTTTACATAATTTTGAACGTGTATACTACAAGACAACGCAAAAAAAGAAAATATAGAATTTTTTGACCCGTCACAGTGGGATTCCCCGTTAAGTCCTATGAAATCTGAATGTAACCGCTATTGAATCTTGAAGTATCCTTGATCTCTAGAGAAGTCCGGGCATTTTAACACCCAATCATTTGAAAATTGATCATTTTTCCTAATATGTTATATTAGTGTGGTCCTTATTTAGGGTGTTTTTGAATTTCCCTGCTCTCATAGTTCAAAAAGTTTCCAAAAGTATTTGAAAAAGCGTACGTGCAACCTGCAGCCTGTAAATCCACTCTAAGTATTGTCGCCAAAGAGATGAATTTTCCCATTTAATTAACATGGGAGTTTGAACAAGTTGCAGCATTTTTTTCTTACCCGACTCAATAATACATTTAAAGATCTGAAACTTAGTGAATGTCTTCCCTACAGATATTATATTTTATAAAAAATGAAAAGATTTTTAGCGACATTAGTTGTGTACCCAGAACACAGCTAACATTCGTTTTCTAAGCTTTTAATTAGAATAAATGGGAATGATTACTAAATTTACGATTTAATTTATTTCGTAAGAGTTTAATGGTCTTATATGAGTGGTCAAACATCATATGATCTACTGAACAAAGATCTTAAGAGGGATTACCGTTCTAAAAAAATATCACTACCCATGCTTCAATTTAGTTGAGGCTGCGAAAAGGCCCCGATCAATATTCCCTAACTGATTGGGGCCTTTTCGGTCACCTTTTGCCACCCAAAACCCAGATAAAACTCAACAATTACATATTATGAATTGTTAAATATCCCAGAAGTTATTTTAACCGTCGAATGTAAAAGAAGAAATCATCTTTTTATTACCTTTTTTTCATTCGATTCGGGCGTTTATTAAATGAAAAGTGAAAAATGGATCTCTGACTCCGACTACACTCCTTACTCAAAATTGTAACCGATAGTCTATTTCGAATGGTCAATCTTTAGTTGTCGACAGCCTTTAAATTGACTCTTTCAGATACCATCTTACTGAACAGAGAGAGGAAAATTGGAAAAACTTTAAAAAAATGACATCTCTGCACTCATTCGTAGAGCGAATAAAGTGAGAACAAAAAAAGGAAGGTAACCGAATAAGCCGAAAGTCTAATTTACCGACAAAAGTAAAAGAGGTAGTTTTCCACAGTTTCTCGTTTTGGTTCCCGTGAGAAAAAACGAACGATGGCATACAAATGTTCATAAACCTAATACTACGCTCGGGAAAGCTTATTAAACCGCGAAAAATCCTTATGCGCTGCTTTTTTCGTGAAAATACCCGGAGCGTGCATGGTAGTGCGATATCCGGTGCTAATGTAATTATAAAATGTATTATGATTATCACATCTGGTGTACTCGGCCTCAGCAGGTCTAGCTACGGTATATAGTGGCTATATGAAGCGAACATTCACTTGGCTCTCTCAGAGCTTCCTTAACGTTGGGATTCGGAACTCTCTCGTGTCGTAAGCTTCGCTGTTTCTCGCTCAAGGCATTTTTATCACTATTCGGGATTATAGTAATGAAGTCTTTGCATAGCAGCCAAGTGGCGTTTACTTTTCCATTTCATAAATTCATGATTCTTCAATGTAACGTATATCAGTAATTTTAACGATTAAAATTGCAGAAACACAAAAGTAATAATAATTCTAATAATAAACTGTATTTCATTAGATTCAGATACTGCAACTCTTTCACAGTTTTTTATTTTGCTTTTTCATTTCACGAATGTTGTGTTTTAATGCCACGTATTAAAGATTCGCGGCAGCGAATCGAGACAAGTATATTTTCGAAAGAAAAAAAAACAGACATGACAGCTACCGCGATCTGTATACAGCAAGGACCGTGTTCTAACCCGACTTTTGAAACTTGAAATTGGTGTTTTACATAAATTGCTGCGTCCTGAGAAATATAATGCTGGCAATTATTTTTTCTACTCTTTTTTCTGTTTTTTTTTCTCATTTTTTTTATTAAAAAAATCAATGCTGTAGCTATATGCAGTGCGAAGTTATCATTTATGTGATGACATTCGAGGCTTCTAGCAGCTTGATGGTCGTAGCTAACGAATCATGGTCATCATGGTATTTTGACAACTTCATACATACCTACTATAAATATCATCAGCAGCCGAAAATTCTATAGACAGTAAATTTTGCAATATACATATGGGGTATTTCATACCAAATGTATAGCTAATTGACTTTTGCATTTCTTTATTTATTTTGTTCATTGATTCCTCTTTAATGGTCGTTGACGGCAACTTGATGTTGGAAAAAAAAGTATCTGAACACATTCATCGAAGACAAACTTTCGGAAAACTTCTCTACCTTTTTCTTCAGATACATGTATCTAGAGTCGCGGTAACTACTCGAGACAAGTACATTTACGTATACTATAAAAGTTCGAAGACGAGTCGCTACTAGAGTCATTACAGCAAGCAGAGTGGTTCTGAACGTATTCCGAAAATTGTTTCGGCGATATTTAATGAATTACATCGTTATGAAAGATGTTGCGGGTTTACGTATTTTTTATTTTTTTTTCTTTCGATCGTGACTATTTAGAACTTTGTAGCCTAACGCATATTGGAAATAATAATGTTTCATTCTTCCGTGGCATCAAAAAAAGGCGGCCTTTTTCGCACACTTTTGACGTTTTGCGGTCGCTGTCTAGTGATACTAACTAGAAACTGGTAACATTCTGGTTATGTGAGAGTGCGTTCATCGATGTGACAGCCGTCTGACTTTTCTTCATGATATTTTATAATAAATAGTGACAGCTGTGAGTTAAAAAAAAAGGTTATAAATATCGCGGATGTGAAATTCTATATGCGTAGTGATGTGAGGTTAAAAAAATAAGGTTATAAAAATCGCGGATGTGAAAGCTGACGGATATTTTTTTTAATATGGATCAGCCGCATGAGTGATAATCGATAACCTTTTTAGGTTATCGGAATAGAAAAGGTTATCGGAATAGAAAACAATCCCTTTTCTCTTTTACCATAAAATGTTCCTTGAATGCAATAATAAGGTTTATGTAGAGACCATTCCCTTCATTTTTTTGATAACTAAGAGAATGGTGTATGATAAACTCGTATTCGATGAATATTTAAAATCTTTGTCGTGAGGTTATAAAGATCGCGGTCAGTTTCAACTTTTGGTTAAAGTGACTTTTATATATATAGATAGAAGAGTGATAGTACAAAAATAAAGTTTAATTCAATAAATAAACTTTTGAACAGTGTCTAAATAAATAATTTTTTTTATTAACCCTAGCCCCAACAATCCATTTTTTCGAACGTAAACTCTAGAACGGAGTCGGAAACGAAGCCTCTTCTCTTTTATCATAAAATATTCCTTGAATGCAATAATAAAGTTTATTTAGAAACCATTCTCTTTGTTTTTTTTTTGATAATTAAGAGAATGGTGTATGATAAACTCGTATTCGGTGAATATTTGATATCTTTGAACTGTCGTGGATTACAAAGATCGCAATCAGTTTCAGTTTTGGTTAAAGTAACTTTTATATATATAGATAAAAGAGTGATAGTACAAAAATAAAGTGTAATTTAATAAATAAACTTTGGAATAGTACCTTAATAAATAATTTTTTTTATTAACCCTAGCCCTAACAATTCATTTTTCCGAACGTAAACTTTAGAACAGAATCGAAAACAGTGCCTCTTCTCTTTTACTATAAAATGTCTCTTGCATGCAATAATAAAGTTTATTTGGAAACCATTCTCTTCATTTTTTATATAACTGAGAGAACGATGTATGATAACACCCTACGTTTGAACCACCCTAGGTTTGAATTATATATGGTTTTAAACCACCCTAGTGTGGTAGAGACCTTAAATACATGAAAATACTATTTGCACTTGCAACTCAAAACGGAATCAGGTAATGTGAAATAATGTTGAGCAAGAAGATATTTAATTTAAGAAAAAAAAATCATAAGTACTTCACCAATTTTTTTTTAAAGTATTGCTCATGAGATATGATTCGTAATCAATAAACATTATAATAGAAAAACTCGAGTAGTACTTCGGCAAAATTATTTTTTCCAATCAACCTTTAGCTCTCCAAATTTTGTACGTATACTTTTTTGTTTCAAAATATCGTTTCGTTATGATTACTTATATTTAAAAACTTTCGGTGCATTCTGATGCTATTGGAGTATTTCTTCGGCATCATTTTTTATGGAATATTTTCCAATCCGTTGATCTGTTGGCACGGATGTTTGCGTGCAATATTTATTGATATTTTTCTTTACAAAATTGAAAAAAAATTCATGTTTTCACTTGTTCGTTATTCTTTTATGCGTCGTATCTTCTCAGAACTACTGTACGTTTTAAGTAATCTAATAATTTTATAAGTATTGACGGTTAATTACGAAGATTGAATTCATTTGAACACTTCTTAGATCGATATTTCACATTGCTTTTTTAGTTCGAATATAGTCGCGAAAAACAGCATAAATGCTGTGAAAAAAGCTGAGACAAGTACATTTACGCTCCCCCCAAATAGTCGTTCCAGTTAATCCCCACCCAGCGCCAAAATACCGATTCCCACAAAAATTTACAAAAACCCGTCTAAGTCATTCATGCAAAGATCTCTCCGCACAAAAATCCTTTCTAAAAACCAACTCAGCATATAAAGTTTTATGGGTAACCGCTCTCATTATCTTATCAAATTAAGTCAAATTGCACAGAGGTGATAATTTCATTCTCGTAAATGTTGTGAGTTCACAAAAAGTTGATAAATAAATAAAGATATATACTAAAGTATATGTGGCCAAGTACGTGGGATTTTATTATGTTTATAAAATCTCCAATTATATTCATATGCCATTTCTCTAATTAATGTTTTATTACAACGAATTGTTATTCTATGACTTGGAACTACAAGGGCTTTCAAAAAAAAAATACAGATTTGCATTAGCCTTCGTCAGCTTGTACGCTGCCACACTCCCATTTGTAATATTTGTAGTATAGTTTTATTGGTAACAAATTGATAAAAGTTTGAATGTTAAATTATTAAAGTTGTCTCAATTTTGTATTTTCGAGGAAAATGAAGTCATGATGATTAAAGCGAACTGCACATGCCACATCGTGTTCTGACCATATTTTAACAATTTTGAATAAGTATTTAAAAGCAAATATGACATCTTCAATAATTTGGCATGGGCTGTTATCATAAGTCTTTTATCTGTTTTGCTGTATATGTAAAAAAAAATAACAGAATAAAATAATTTAAAAAATTAACGTGTTAACGTATTACAAAATGCAAAGCTTTTTAGAGTACTTCCGCTGTGAAACATGATTATCTGTTCAATATCAAATTAATAATTTTACAGTTCATCAGAAATTGAATCTCTTTAGAGAAAGTGTAATATTACAGAATGGTGGTCTTCAAACTAAAAAAATAGTATTTCTTTGATTCTTACAATGATTTACAAAATCCATTAAAAATACATATGCTTACATCTGTCCGTATCAACGCGTGCATTTTATTTTAGAAAACCAATCGTCATCACATAAATGATATCTCCGTACTGCATATAGCTGCAGCATTGGTTTTTTTTTGTAAAAAAAGAGAAAAAAATAAAACAATTGCCAGCATTACATTTCTCAAGCCGTAGCAATTTATGTAAAACACCAATTTCAAGTTTCAAAAGTCGGGTTAGGGCACTGTCCTTGCTGTATAGAGATCGCGGCAGCTGTCATGTCTTTGTTTTTTTTTTTTTTTCATTCGACAATATATACTTGTCTCGATTCGCTGCCGCGAATCTTTAATATAAAATTCACTTTAACCAAAAGTTGAAACTGACCGCGATCTTTATAACCTGACGACTGTTCAAAGATATTAAATATTCACCGAATACGAGTTTATCATACACCATTCTCTTAGTTATAAAAAAAAAACTGAAGAGAATGGTTTCTAAATAAACCTTATTATTGCATTCGAAGAATATTTCATGGTAAAAGAGAAAAGGGATCGTTTTCGACTCCGTTGTAGAGTTTACGTTCGGAAAAAAAATTGTAGGGATTGGATTTAATAAATAAAATTATTTATTTAGGCACTGTTCAATAGTTTATTATTACACTTTATTTTCCCACTATCACTCTTCTATTCATAATAACAAAAGTCATTCTTTACTCGTTTATCTATCTATAAACGCCACTCTAACCAAAAGTTCAAATTGACCGCGATCTTTATAATCTCACGACTGTTGTAAGAAAGATATTGGTCAGCAGTCATATGCAAGGTCGATCGAATATGATCAGAATTTTATACCAAGATCACTAGTATCTCATTAGATAGCGACTGTGAAAAAAACATTTGAGCATCAAAAATGTGTGCGAAAAAATGCTGAATGTCCCGCAGCAACGATTAAAATAAAAATGAATATTATCAATACGCTTTAAGCTACAAGGTTCTAGTTAGTCGCGATCGAAAGAAATAAAAATACGTGAACTTGAATAATCCTACAAATCGCTGTAATTTAATAAATATTAAAGAAACAGTTTTTGAAAACAGGTAAAATCGTGGTGTTTCGGGTAAAAGTGTTTTATAGAGAGACTCGCTTATAAATTTACTTGTCTCGAGTTGCGACCCTGACTCTTAATAAATGAGATTATTTTTTTCGATTAATAATACTACTAATATGAATAATAACCATAATAATATCAGCAGTAAAATAAATATGCCGAAATTATAATAATACTGTAAGCCAGGATACGAAGCCGATTTAGGGACCCAACTTTTTAAAAAATCTAAGAGGGTTGCGACTAATGCCAATCGCTTCAGATTATTATTACATACGACCAAAAATTTTGTACCATTTGTGCAGTTGCGTTTTATTAAACAACAGGCGAAAAACCATCACGAAAACATGTTTTTTTTTTAACTATTTTGCGAATATCAGTATAACGACGCAGATTCTGAAAAAAAATTGAATCCGTTTTTTGTAGAACATAACATTTCCTACAAAGCGGTCTTTGAACATTTTGACGAAAAAATCAATATTAATTAAGATATACACGGCTAAAGTCGGAGTACGTCGAAGCGGTATTCTCAAGTTTCCATCACCTTCAGGGTTTTAAACAAAGTAGTTTTTCGGTAGATTATTCTAAAGCGATCGCTCTGAAAAAATCATGAGTCCTCCGGGAGCAACAAAACAACATTAAACGGCCCCAAAGAATTTTTTAGTGCCCCGTTGTTTATGATATCGGTATGTGAACCTTTTTGCGTTGTTTTTTCATTAAAACGTTGATTTTTTAGACAAAAAGAGATTGTACAAGATTTTTTCAACCCTTATCGTATAGAGGGGTAATGTGCTGCGAAAAAATCCCCTTGAAATTTTTTGTCATTAGTTGGTTATTGTTGTTACATACCATTGGTTATTATTGAGTAAACGTGGGGGAGAACATAAATTTGTGAATCAATCAAATCCACGCAAGTTTTCGCAATACCTTTCAGGCAAATCGAAAAAAGTACGATAAAAGAAACATAATAGAAAAAAAAATGTTACACCTAATTTTTCTATTGTTTATTTATTATGCGCAAGTTGCAAAAATATTGTGGCCTTTGAAAATATCGATATAGGAAAGTATTAATACTTCTATGGAAACGTGCCTAAAAAAAATTATCGAAACATTTTTTTCACCATTGTCATTATCAATTTAAAATTTTCCGATTTTTTTACTGGAAAGTAAAAAATGGCTCAGGGCTGTTTTTCGCAAATATGTTGCTAGTATACACAAAAGTATTTGATAATTTTTTCGACCCGAAAAATTCAATTAATAATCGTCTTGCAATAATTGTTATTAACATCAATTTTGCAAATATTCGATTATCGTTCCGAAAAATTGATGAAATGATCTTCGCACATCCCTTTTACCACTGCAAAATATTTTTTTCCAATTTTTTCAACAATTTTCAACAATTTGTTTAGAAAAAATTTTGCAATTTTTGTTTATTTCACCCAGAAAAAATTGTAACTATAACCTTGTCACTCAGCTGACAACGATTCCTCAAAAAAATCATGTTTTTCCAATTTTATCAACGATTTTTAACCATTTGTTTACAAAAAAATTCGAATTTTTTTTTCTCGGAATAAATTGTTGCTATGATCTCTTAACTGTTTTAGTATTGATTGCAGAGTCAAAAAAAAAGAAAATCCAAAGTTTACGACAATTTTCTATATGAATAATGGAACAAAAAAATTCTTGTCTCTTTTTCTTCGTATCCCCTGACTTTTCCCTTTTACATATTTTCGTTTTTCCATCCCGTTTTTCCATTTTACATATTTATCAGCGGTTTTTTTAGACATCTTTTAGGAGAGGTGAAAAAGAGCAGACAAATAATTAAGAATGCCATTAATTCATTTATGAAGCTGTTTATTTATTTATCATGAAATTTAGAGAAAATGATAAAAAATTATTTCCAATTCCATAACTTATTCTTTTATTTATTCGGTTTCACACAATCATTAAAATCAATACTAAAACAGTTAAGAGATCATAGCAAAATTGTAAAAAAATTGTTAAAAGTCATTGAAAAAATTGGCAACACATATTTTTTCGCGGAATCGTTGTCAGCTCAATGACAAAATGTAGGAACAGCTTTTCCCGGTGGAAAAAATAAAAATTGCAAAATTTTTTATAAACAATTTGTTAAAAATCATTGAAAAAATTGGAAAAATATTATTTTTTTGCAGTTTCGTTGTCCGCGCAGTGAGAAGGTAATAGTGATAATTTTTCCCAGTGAAAAAAATGCCAAAATTTTTTATAAACAAATTACTGAAAATTGTGGAAAAATTGGAAAAAAACTTTTTCCAGCGGAATCGTCAAGTGGGTTGTGCGAAGATCATTCCATCAAATTTTTGAAACAATAATCGAATATTTGTAAAATTGACGTTAATAACAGTTATTGCAACGACAATTATTAATTCAATTTTTCGGGTCGAAAAAATTCTTAAATACTTTTAACAATATTAGTAACATATTTGCGGAAGAAAAAATAGCTCTGAGGCATTACTTTCCAGTAGAAAAAGTCGGAAAATTTTTAATTGTTAATAACAATGGTGAAAATTTTTTTTTCAATCATTTTTTTTCGATACGTTTTCATTTTTAGAAACTATAATATGTTTGCAGCTTGAGAACAATAAATAAACAATAGAAAAATTAGTTGTAAAATTTTTTTTTCTTGTTAATGTTTTTTTTTGTCGTACTTTTTCGATTTTCCTGACAGGTATTGCAAAAACTCGCGTGGGTTTGATTGATTCGCGAATTTATGTTCTCCTCCACTTTTACACAACAATAACCAATGGTATACAGCGTGTGACAAAAAATTTCGAGAGGGCTTTTTCGTAAAATATACCCCTCTACACCATAAGGATCGAAAAAATCTTGTCCGATCTCTTTTTATCTAAAAAATCAACGTTTTAATGAAAAAACAACGAAAAAAGTTCACCTACCGATATCATAAACAGTTGTGACACTAAAAAAATTTTTGGGGCCGTTAAATGTTGTTTCGTTGCTCCAGAATGACTCGTGATTTTTTTCAGAGCGATCGCTTCAAAATAACCTACCAACAAATTGCTTTATTTAAAAGTGTAAAGATGACGGAAACATGGGAATACCGCTACGGCGTACTCCGACTTCAGCGGCACATATCTTAATTAATATTGATTTTTTCGTGAAAATGTTTTAAGACCGCTTTGTAGGAAATATTATCCTCTACAAAAAAGGGATTAATTTTTTTTTTTCAAACTCGCCTCGTTTCACTGATATTCGCGAAATAGTTAAAAAATAAACGTGTTTTCACGATGGTTTTTCGCCTATTGTTTAATAAAACGTAACTGCACTCACAGCACAAAATATTTGGTCGTATAGAATCACAATCTAAAGCGATTGATACTAGTCGCAACCCTCATAGATTTTCTAAGAATTTAAATGCTCTATTGACTGGCCTACTACTAATAATAAAGTCTATTGATTTTATTCGAGAATTACCCGTGTCAAATAACAGGGCTGGTTGAGTTTACAAGAAAAGGCATCAGTGAGGAAACTTATTGAGGCCGCGGACGGGCATTGTCAAGGTAGCCTTAAATTTATCACCCTACTACTGCCAGGCCAGAACCTGATCGGGAAATGCCAGGTTCGCCAAGATTATCAAAAAATTATGCGTTTGATTTAAATTTTTGAGGATCTAGTCCGTCTTCATCAGAGTAGCTCTCATTAAAATAAATTGTAATATTTCATATCAAAACTGATTTGGATTTTTCCGATTGGACGAAAAATCTGAATCTACTTTTTTCATTTCAATTCACAAACAAACGTGTTTTTTTAAGGGGACAGACCTAGTTAGAATTTTCGAAAAATCGATTTTTTTTTATTTCATTTTCAAAAAGTAGAATCTCTTACGAACATTTTCCGCCCAGGTAAATGTAAATCGGACCATTATTCGCCGAAATACAAGACTTTGTAGCACGTCGTGTCTGAGCCATAGGTAAGCAGGTAGCGGCAGCTGTCCGCTCGACTAGCTGAGTCCGTTAGAGGGTACCTGAAGGTCTCTATTGTATTGCGTATACATACATATATTGTGACCATCAATATAGCCCTACACACTCATATATACATATAGAAAATAAGAAAGGCCTTTCGTAGTACAAAATACGGTTTCAGTATCAGTAAGATTCAAAACGTTGGAGCGTGCGAACGTCCATATTCGGAACAATTTCGTGAGTTTTCGAGTCCAAGATGGATAGAAAAATATCGAGAGAAGTGCGGAAAAGTCAACGGGTTTATAAAACACGACCCTTGAAAAGGAAACAGTATTTCAATCCAAAATCTGCGGAGACTGATGATGGCGGAGCAAGTACATCAGCAAAAAAATTAAGAGGTCAGGACGAATATCATGTGCCAAAAACAGATGCAGTTAATTTCCGAATAATTAATTTTTTTACTGTTTTTTCGTCGCTCGCGAGTCTCGTAAAATGTGCTAAGTGCAACAGTAAAATATGTTTTGGAATAGTAAGCGAACGTGGACTTGGGTTCAAAATTTCTGTGGTGTGTGATAAGTGTACTCCTCAATACATACCGTCGTGCGATTTTATTCACCATTCTTATGAAATAAATCGAAGGTTCACATTAGCGATGCGTGTCATAGGCGTCGGTTACAAAGGTGCAAAAAAATTTTGCGCATTGATGGACTTCCCGCCATGGTTGGCTAAATCTACGTACTGCATATTACTGGAGCATATTTGTGAAGCGAGTAAAAATATGGCTCAATTTTTTATGAAGAAGGCTTCTAAAGAAGAGATAAACTTGAATTCTACTAACAGTGAAAGTAAGAATACTGATTTGATTGTGTCAGGTGATGGAACGTGGCACAAACGCGGATTTTCGTCTCTGTTTGGCGTCACATCGCTAATAGGACATTTCACGGGCAAAGTTCTTGACGTAATTGTAAAAAGTTCTTACTGCCAGGCTTGTGAAGTTTGGAAAAATCAAAAAGACACGGAAGAATATCAAGAATGGTATGAAGCACACAAAGAAACTTGTTCGACGAATCATACAGGCAGTGCGGGAAAGATGAAGGTCGATGCTGTAATCGAAATGTTTCGTCGTTCGTGCGAAAATTTTGGAGTGAGATTTTTGAATTACGTCGGGGATGGAGATTCAAAGACTTACTCTGGCATTGTTGCAGCTGCTCCTTATGGAGAAACTGTAGTGACGAAAAAAGAATGCGTTGGCCATATTCAAAAACGTATGGGCACCCGTCTACGATCGTGTAAAAACGATAATAAAGGACTCGGCGGTAGAGGGAAACTGACTGCTAAATTAATTGACCAATTGTCCGTGTATTTTGGCAAAGCTATTCGTGACAACTCTGATTCGGTCAAAAAAATGAAGGATGCTATTTGGGCTACGCTCTACCATAAGATTTCAACCGACGAGAAACCGCAGCATCACAAGTGTCCACGAGGTGCTGACTCGTGGTGCAAATATCAACGAGCAAAGGCCGAGAAAACGTTGAAATCTTTCAAACACGATTTCACTGCGTTGCCGAAGGAAGTCTTCGATGCAATAAAGCCTATATACGAAAGTCTCACAAACACTGAATTGTTGCAAAGGTGCATTGGAGGTTTCACCCAGAATAGCAACGAAAGTTTTAATCAAATTGTTTGGAAGGTCATGCCGAAAACCTTACCTGCCAGCTATACTACCGTCAGCATAGCCGCTTACATTGCTACCTGCACTTTCAACGAGGGTACATACGGTTTGCTGGCAGTCTTCGATGCCATGGGGATTAAGTTGGGACCGTACGCACACGAGTTTGCCAAGGCCGAGGATTCTATTCGAATAAAGCAGGCTAATCGGCGATCCCTGGAAAATACTCGAGAGGCGAGAGTAGCTCGGCGGCAGCTAAAAGTGGCTTCTAATACCACCAACAAAGCGCAGGAAGGCGAAGTATATGGCCCAGGAATAGACGATTCTATGTAAGTTACAAAAAAAATTTTTTATCTGCATGCAAACCGTACTCAAAACTTTAAGTGCGTTTTTCTCGAAACCATGTTTTTGAAGTCGGTGATCACTGTAGCTCGAGAACGGCTTTACCGATCGGGTTGAAATTTATATCACTTCTTCTATACATGGTAGTCCTCCATATGAACGAAGGATTTTTTTTTTGGATAATTATTTTTATTTTTAATAGCAAAAAATGGAACTGATATTTTGGTCAAAAAAACACTTTTGACTTTTAACGGCCGCCATTTTGTGAAAAATGGAAATTTTTCAAAACCCTTCGTTCAACCGGAGCATTATATCATTAACTAAAAATCCCCTCCGTTTTTTTTGTTTCAGATGAGCCGTTGCAGCGTGAGCTTGATCACCGCAAACCGTGTTTTTTTTGCAGCGTCCTCGGCAATTGACGGTCACCAGCTTATTTCGATATGTATTGCGTTGAAAAAATTGCAACATATACATTACATATGTATCTTTTAAACGGAAGAACTTTTGTTGTGAATTATTTTATCGTTTGACCAAAAAAAAATCGGAAAAAAGGCCTTTTTTTTGACGTTCCAACTAGCTCTGTCCCCTTAAGCAATAAAGCTTATTTTTGCAGCATCGAATATGTTTAGTTATTTACAGATAATTGGAAACAATTATTTAATAATAAATCATCTTTATTATTATATACTAATAATAAAATATAAACCATAATTTTATTTATTATTACATTAATCATATAATAATAAATATTATTCTACAATTTTTTTATTGATAATTCAATTCATTATAGTGTATACTTTTATATACTGTGTACTATGTACTGTAATGCTTTTTCCCGCTTAAACGCTCAAATTAACCTTCGTTCTCTATAATTTCTGGGCGCCCGTTTAAGATGTATCTTAAACAAATTTATATGAAATTATCTAGCCCGAATTAAGGTTTTTACCCGGCAATAACAATTTTCTCTCAAGGTTGGTAGAGGGACGAGGTCAATTGTACAAGAATTAAATCACACACTACAATTCCAAGAATTCCGGAGAATTACAAAATAAGTTTATTAGATGAAACATAAATTTTAATTATTGAACAATCAGATATCTTGGTTAAATTATTTCCGGAAAATATGCAATCTCGTTATCTCTCTCCTTTACACGATAATCTTTATCCAATGCGTAATACAATAATCTCAAGTCGATAACAATTTTCTAATACAATAATTCGGCCAAAATCGATAGCTTAAAGTTGAGTTCATCGTCACATGCAATTAAGGAGTTTCGGTACAATTCTATTGTTTTCAAGCAAAGCCCCAACTTCACATAGCAATATTTCGTCGAAAATAAACAAAAAAGCCTGTTCGTTCGGTCGATGAGGGAAAACTCACCGTTTTCGTTGATGAATAAGTGAATAATTAATAAACCATGTAGACGAATTATTTCATTTTTGGATACCGGAATTGCAATAGTATACTTAGTGGTTTGGCAGCTATTCAATTAGTTTTTAACATTTTTTCTCAGTATTCCATTCGTAAAACTATCATTCACCAATGATCGTAGGCATCTCACCATGTTAAAAAATGATTTTTTGATATTTAATTTCACAAAAACGGTGTAGACGATCGATCTAAAATTTGGATGGCACATCCAGTATATGTCAAAGAATATACTGTGTAAATTTGAAGTAAATAGTAACATTTTGCCACTTGTCCCGAAACTCCTTAAATTACCCTCACACGTGCATCGATAAAATTTATGCAATTCCATTCGTATAGGACACGCCCTACGAATTTCTTTTCTCGATAAAATGAACGTTAGCTAATTTACTTTTCTTAAATTAAGGTCCCGTTTGAACGAAAAAAAACGGAATTCCTCTCGGCAATTCAATAATTATCACAACGAAATAATCGCGGCAGATTTTATCATGCGAGACAAGACTATCAGAAAACTGCCCAAATGTGCACGTAGCCCGAAACAATATCACTTGTCATTCAAAATTCTCAAAATACGCAACGTAAAATTAAAGCTCTATCGAAACACAAAAATACACGAAATTCAAAACGAGACGACGGCTCACCGCTACGGTTTCAATAGGTGGAAATCTGGACAAAGACCACATTAGTAGAGCTAGGGGCATTCTGGATCAAGTCGTGGCGAGGGGCATGCCCCCTAGCTCTTCTACTACACTCCCCTCCCCCGCCCACGCCACGACCTGACCCAGCTGTAGGCCCAGAGGGGAACGAGGTGTGTGGAAGAGAGATGGTCGGAAGGATAGTGAGTGGGAGAGAGAGGAAAGGAGGGAGGGAGGGAGGGAGACAACCAGATGGGGAGATAAGTGAGTGTGAGAGAGAAAGTACGAAAAATAGATATATGCTTGGAGGAGCATTTTAAACAATATAATTTTTAAAAAATTTCATTTTCAAAATTGATCTCGAGATGGATAGATGTGCGAGTATGTATGCAATCCACCCATCAAAAGAACCTTGGACGTTGACGAAAAATGAACTTGAATCAATTCCCAAGGCTTTGCTGATAAAATATTATAGTACATTTATTAATAAACTGTGGGATCATTTACCAGAGCATTTGCAGTGTGATAGTGAGGTACAGTCATATCTATGGTGTGATGATCATTTTAAGGCGTCTTCTCACTTTGGAAATTTAAAAAAATCGATTTTTTTTTTTTTTTAAATTTTGAAAGTACATATCTTCAAAAATGTCATCTCGAAATTTCATAAAGATCGGACGAGTCTAACTACATTTTTTGGCGACCGTTAGGTGACTACCTGAGAGTACCCGGCGATCCCTTTCACGCCGCTCGGACGGTCCCTGTATATCTGACTCTATACAATTGAATAGCCGTGTTCTTTTGTTAATGTAGTACCCCTTGCTTAGGTATATTCTGTTTTCGGGTCTATACTCATGTAATAAGACCTTAACACGTGCATTTTTCAAAAGAAAATCACTCGGCAACGATGCTAAACTGTTATTTCATCAGTCTAATTTGAAACTTCGTAACGGCAACATCTCTGCGCTCAGGATTGTTATAATGGATAAAAAGACTTCGCAACAAAGTGCCACGTGGCGACGTCCAAGTTCGAAATCTAAAAAAAGAAAATTTCGTGGAGTGCTTCCACACCAGTCTGAAGCAGATACGAGTCATGCTAGTGCGAGTGCAGCAAAATTAAAAAAATCGGACGATACAAGTTTCGATGTACACATCGATCCAACGGCTGGATATAGTATTATTCAGTTTTTTCTTGTTTTTTCTACATTACAACAATATGTGAAGTGTAAAGTTTGTAACAAAGATGTTTCTTTTACAAAGTACAGTCAGCGAGGACTCGGTTTCAAAATTTGTGTGACTTGTGATTGCGGAGAAAAATATATTAACTCATGCCCATTAATCTCAACTGGGTACGAAATCAATCGTCGTTTAGTGTACGTTATGCGTTTGATTGGTGTTGGATTGAGTGGTATCAATACGTTTTGTGGGCTCATGGAACTGGGACATGGAATCAATTCCACCGTTTATTATCAAATACTCAATTCGATCGCCATCGCAGTGCAAAGTGTGTTCGATATAGTGACGAGCAAGTCTGTCAAAGAAGAAAAACTGTTGAACGCTCAACACGGAGAACCCGAAGACGTTTTAACCGTTTCAGGTGACGGTTCCTGGCAGAAAAGAGGATTTTCTTCTCTTATTGGAATCGTGTCATTAATATATAAACACAGTAAAAAAATTGCAGACGTCGTTGTGAAGTCGAGTCACTGCAAAAGCTGTGAATCGAAAAAAGGTATGAAAGACACGATCGAATATGCACAGTGGTATGAAAAGCACAAACTAGTTTGTAGTGCTAATCATTCAGGTAGTTCTGGAAAAATGGAGGTTGACGGTATATGTGAGATGTTTTTGCGATCACTCGAAAAATTTGCTGTGCACTACGGTTTTTACATCGGTGATGGCGACACTAAAACTTTTAAAATATTGTTCGATACAGCACCGTATGGTGAAGACTTTGTGGTTAAGAAGTTGGAGTGCGTATTACACGTTGCGAAAAGAATTTTCAAGCGTGCTAAGGACGCTAAGAAAATTCTTACACAAAAGAGAAAAGCTGCAAAGAAAGACGCTGAAAAACCTTCACCAAAGAAAAAAGCAGCCAAGAAAGTTGTAGTAAAAAAAAAAAAAGTTGTTATAAAAAAAGTTCCTGTCGTAAAAACCCAAGATTTAACAATAAAATTGATGAAAGAATTATCAACAAATTACTCATTGGCAATTCGAAGAAACCTGAATTCTGTCGAAGATATGCGCAGGGAGATCTGGGCAGGATACTATCATAAAATTTCAACCGACAGCAACCCACAGCATACGTATTGTTCAGACTCATGGTGCAAGTACAAGAAAGCAGTGAAAAACAATCAGATAGAAACTTTTAAACATCCTCCTGCTCTAGCTGATGATGTTCAAGAGGTTTTGAAACCGATCTATGAAGAACTGACGAAGGACGAGTTACTGGAACGATGCCTCGGAGGAAATACCCAAAATAACAACGAGTGTTTCAACAGCTGTGTCTGGGCAATGGCGCCGAAACACGTTTTTACGGGAAGAAAAACCGTGGAAATTGCTTGCCAAACAGCGGCATGCATTTATAACGAAGGGCTACAACCTGTTTTAAAAATTTTGGAGGTGATGGGTGTCAAACTAGGCCCTATCGCCGTTCAATACGCCGAGAAACGCGACAGTGATCGCGTACGCGTAGGGAACCGCCGCAGCTCTAACGCTTCAAAAGAGACTAGGTCGAGACGAAGGGAAGCTACTTTGGACGAACACACCTTCTACGAAGAATCGGAAGGTCCATTGTATGGAGCAGGCATCGCTGATTAACCCGAGGTAAGGTTTTTTCATGATTTTTCTGCAACCAAAACTTTAAACGCAGTTATCTCAAAACAAGGTTTTTCGGTGCTTTGTTGATGAAATTTCGGAAACTATCCGGCCGATTGTCATGAAATTTGAATGACATATGCTTCATAGTTATGGCTATAGCGCATATCATCAGATTTTTTAAATTTTGATTTTAAGAATTTTTTTTTTACAAAAAACTGCAAAAAAATCGTGGTTTTTTTTTACTTTTTCGAAAAACGTGCGCCATTTTGTTATTTTCGCGAATATCAAAAATCTGATGATATGCGCTATAGCCACTGACATACTGAATCTAAAACAGTTTTATTTTTTTGTTTCAGACGACCCGTCTCGGAGATACCATCAACAAGCCACGACCATAACATTTTTACACGGGTTTTTCAATGCTACTGATGTATTATAATAATTGTTTAAAAAAATAAAATAAAAATTTTTTCATGTACTTGAAAGATGTGTTTATTACATAGGATCCGTTTTATCCCATAATTTTAAGCAAAAATCCTCGAAAAAAAATCGCAAAAACAGCCTATTTTTGAGGCGCTTAAAGTGAGAAGATGCCTTAATCCACCATGGGAGCTGACTCATGTTGATGCTCCTGGACCCATGCGTCGAGATTGTGAAAAGTGCTTTATAATGGAACAACTGGTGAATATTTATGTGATTCAACGCATTAGGAATCCTCGAGAAATTACGCGAGAAGAGCTAGAAATTATATCACCAACGGCGTTTAAAAAATATTTCAGTGACTACACAGATATTCTGTGGGTGCGTTTACCAGAATATTACAAATCCAACAGTGAAATTAAATCATTTCGTCGATGCAATGAACATTGGAATACACCATCGATGGAAGATCATATTGATGGTCCCACACCTCTACGTCGAAACTGCAGAAATGTCGAGAGAGTGAAGAACGCGTTTGAGCCTGTTCCAGGGTGTACGTATGCACAGACGGGGGAGGCTGACGACTTGCTTGAACAGGGTATTAGCTGCATGCTCGTGGGAGAAGGGATGGGAACTGAAATCGTGCAGAAGGAATCATCATTCGACTACAACATTAGCTCCAAGTCAGATATATACTTCTCGAAATCACTCTATAAAAATGGATTGTGAGTCATTAAACAAATTTTTCATGTCGACATATGGTCTTCCATTGAAAAAGGCGGGCAAACTTCAGGCTGGTGTGCGTTATCCGGTCACTGATACCTAGCCACAAACAGCATAAATGCTGTAAAAAAAGCTAAGAAAAGTACATTTATCCCCCCCAAATAGTCGTTCCAGTTAATCCTCCCCACCACCCAGCGCCAAAATACCGATCCCCACCGAAATTTACAAAAACCCGTCTAAGTCGTTCATGCAAAGATCTCTGCACAAAAATCCTTTCTAAAAACCAACTCATCATACAAAGTTTTATGCCTAACTGCTCTCATTATCTTATCAAATTAAGTCAAATTGTACAGAGGTGATAATTTCATTCTCGTAAACGTTGTAAATTCACAAAAAGTTGATAAATAAATAAAGATCTACTAAAGCATATGTGGCCAAGTACGTGGGATTTTATTATGTTTATAAAATCTCCAATTATGTTCATATGCCATTTCTCTAATTAATGCTTTATTACAATGAATTATTATCCTATGACTTGGAACCACAAGGGCTTTAAAAAAAAATACAGAATTGCATTATCCTGCGTGAGCTTGAACGCTGCCACACTCTCATTTATAATATTTGTAGTATAGTTTTATTGGTAACAAATTGATAAAAGTTTATTATCGTACATAAAGCGGATACGCACAGAATACTTGTCTGGCCCGAAAATTTTTCGACTAGTCAGCTAAAAATATGCTTTTTTGTTCACGACACATTTTTCAACCACTCCGAACATTCGGATCTCCTGACGCAGATTTGAATCGTACCCGCCTTGGAATGCAATCAATTGATGACCGCTTTTACATGGTAGGCTTATTCCATTTTGTAAAACCTGTTGTAGTAAAAACCGGTGTAAAAGTGCGTGTAAATAGTACCGGATTACTTATTTCGGGTGTACAGTACCATTTAGACGCTCTGTAGCTCCAGTTTTCTCCCGGGTGTTACAAAACCGGAATGAACGTGCCGTGTAATAACATGAGAGATGCTCCACATAAGCATCGATTCATCGATAACAATTGGTTAAAGGAACGGAGGATAATTTGGAATACAAAACAAACCGCATATTGTGATTCCAAATTAGCTGTGCTTACTTTACTAGTTAAGAGTATGGATCAGTCATCTAACCTCACCTCGAATTTTCGAAATTGAAATTCTTCGACACAGTTTGACCGAATACAAAAAAGCTCTGTCAGTGGACGCGGGACGATGGCAAAAATCCGCTGACAGGGCCTTTTTGTAATCGGTGAAACCGTGTCGAAGAATTTCACTTTCGAAATTTGCAGCTATCTCTCTCGCATTCACGGTGGCGAGATACCGACTGATCCATACTCTTAAGGCCAAAATGTATGGTAGATTAATGTTGACTTATGTGACAAATTGTATACAAAATTTTCGGGCCGGACAAGTACTCTGTGCGTATCCGTTCTACGTACGATAGTAAACTTTTATCAATTTGTTACCAATAAAACTATACTACAAATATTACAAATGAGAGTGTGGCAGCGTTCAAGCTCACGCAGGCTAATGCAATTCTGTATTTTTTTTTTAAGCCCTTGTAGTTCCAAGTCATAGGATAATAATTCGTTGTAATAAAGCATTAATTAAAGAAATGGCATATGAACATAATTGGAGATTTTATAAACATAATAAAATCCCACGTACTTGGCCACATATACTTTAGTAGATCTTTATTTATTTATCAGCTTTTTGTGAACTTACAACTTTTAGGAGAATGAAATTATCACCTCTGTACAATTTGACTTAATTTGATAAGATAATGAGAGCAGTTACCCATAAAAATTTGTATGATGAGTTGGTTTTTAGAAAGGATTTTTGTGCGGAGATATTTGCATGAACGACTTAGACGGGTTTTTGTAAATTTTTGTGGGGATCGGTATTTTAGCGCTGGGTGGTGGGGGGGATTAACTGAAACGAATATTTGGAGGGCATAAATGTACTTGTCTCAGCTTTTTTCACAGCATTTATGCTGTTTTTGGCTAGGATTTGTCGACTTTTTGTATGGAATTCATAGCCTGTTAATTAAACATGTCAATATTGTGTACGCACTCGGGTATAAAATTCATAGCTTGCCAATTAAACATGTCTATATTATGTATGTATCTGAGTGATGCAAAAGAATTGCCATTTTTTTCGGCATTGCAGCAAAATATGGTAACATTTTATAAAAAGTGATTCTCTCAAGAATTGAATCCTGAATAAAAATTTTAGAGGTCGCTCAAGCGATTTTTTAATGAATTCAGCTAAAAATGGATACATGATCGAATTTCGAGCTAATGTATCGCGACTATATTCGGACTAAAAATGCAATGTGAAATATTGATCTAAGAAGTGTTCAAATGAATTCAATCTTCTAATTAACCGTTAATATTTATAAAATTATTAGATTACTTAAAACGTACAGTCATTCTGAGAAGATACGACGCATAAAAGAACATCGAACAAGTAAAAAATTGAATTTTTTTTTTAATATAGTAAAAAAAAATTTCAAAAAATATTGCACCGAAACATCCGTGCCAACAGATCAACGGATCAGAAAATATTCCATAAAAAAAGATGCCGAAGAAATATTCCAATAACATCAGAATGCACCGAAAGTTTTTAAAAAGAAGTAATCATAACGAAACGAGCTTTTGAAACAAAATGTATACGTACAAAATTTCGAGAGCTAAAGTTTGATTGAAAAAAATAATTTTGGTCGAAGTACTACGCGAGTTTTTCTTTTGTAATGTTTATTGATTACGAATTATATCTCGTGAGCAATAGATAAAAAAAAAATTGGCGAAGTACTTATGAATTTTTTTTTTCTCAAATCAAATATCTTTTCGCTCAAAATTATTTCGCATCGCTTGATTCCGTTTTGGGTTGCAAGTGCAAATAGTATTTTCATGTATTTAAGATCTCTACCATTCTAGGGTGGTTTCAAGCCATATATAATTCAAACTTAGGGTGATTCAAACGTAAGGTGGTATCATACACCATTCTCTCAGTTATATAAAAAATGAAGAGAATAGTTTCCAAATAAACTTTATTTTTGCATGCAAGGGACATTTTTTGGTAAAAGAGAAGGGGCACTCTTTTCGACTCCGTTTTAGAGTTTACGTTCGGAAAAATAAATTGTTGGGGCTAGGGTTAATAAAAAAATTATTTATTAAGGCACTGTTCAAAAGTTTATTTATTAAATTACACTCTATTCTTGCACTATCTCTCATCTATATATATATATAAGTCACTTTGATCATAAGCTAAAACTGATCGCGATCTTTATAACCTCACGACAAAGATGTTAAATATTCACCGAATACGAGTTTATCATACACCATTCTCTTCGTTATCAAGAAAACAAAGAGAATGGTCTCTAAATAAAACTTATTATTGCATTCGAGGAACATTTTATGGTAAAAGAGAAAAGGGATCGTTTTCGATTCCGTTGTAGAATTTACTTTCGGGAAAAAAATTGTAGGGGCTTGGTTTAATAAATAAAATTATTTATTTAATCACTGTTCAATAGTTTATTATCATACATTATTTTCATACTATCACTCTTCTATTCATAATAATAAAAGTCACTCTTTACTCGTCTATCTATCTATCTATAAACGCCACTCTAACCAAAATTTCAAATTGACCGCGATCTTTATAACCTCACGACCGTTAAGGTAGTTCCCCCACAGGATTGTTGAATTAAGAAATGGTTGAAATTTGGCATACGTGTTATTTAATACATTATTCAAAAATCTGTGCAATTTTAACAAGTTTTACCATCCCGAACCCGAGATATTTATACTTGAAGTAGGCTTGATTAACACGTAACATATGGGCCATGCATGGGCAAACAGTACGTTATTAATTCTACCGTCAGAACTAAAATCAAGACGTTGATGAAAAACGAGGAGGAGCGAGAGCAGGATGTCACGAATATTGTGAAAAAATATCAAGATGATTTACCATCTAATTTAAAAGATATAACCTCGAGAAGTACTATGGTTTTAGCCTTATACGACATATTCTGCAAACAAACGAGCGCGAGCGCGAGAGATGTAACCTTTTGTGTATTGGAGCATAGCCCGGACAGTTCCGGCAAAAAATTTACTCGCAATGTCAGATCAAAAACACTTATGGAATAAATTTTACGACAGTAGATGATATCTGTCGTATTATTTATTGGTACCGAGTCAATATAGTGTGTTTTTTAAATTTATTTACTACGAATTATCAACCCTTCGCACACATATGTAACGCACACACGGTATGTAACTTTTGGTTGAGGTTGTGGCAGGGGAACTACCTTAAGAAAGAATATTGGTCAGCTGTCATATGCACGATCGATCGAATTTCACCAGAATTTTCACCAATATCACTAGTATCACTAGACAGCGACTAAGCAAAAAACAGTTGAGCATCAAAAATGTGTGCGAAAAAATGCTCAATTTTTCGGAGCAACGATTAAAAAAAAAATTAATATTATCAATACGCTTTAAGCTACGAGGTTCTAATTAGTCGCGATCGAAAGAAAAAAAAAATATACGTGAACTGGAATAGTCCTCCAAAACGCTGTTATTTAATAAATATTACAGAAACAATTTTTGAAAACAGGTAGGATCATGCTGCTTCCTGTAACAGTATCTTGTAGCACTCGCTTGTAAATGTACTTGTCTCGAGTCGCTACCGCGACTCTTAATATCATACGTGGAAAAAAACAATTACAAGCCACAATACTTCGTTATAATCGCGGATTACATTGTGATTATGCTTTCACAGTCTGACCCCAGAGATTTCCATAGAGATGAAGATGAATACCTCGAGACGTTGGCTGAAGTCCACAAGAAGAATGTCTGCGTGTGGACGTCCACCTTCCTGAGCGATATAATCTATCTCGGTTATTATAAGCTATCATGGTTCGTTAGAAAAGTTTCATCGTTGTGAAAAAATAGTGTAAAAATATGTATGATTATCATCGTTGTCAAAAAATTATTTGTGAAATGTATGTTGGAACATGAAGAATTGTAAAAAGTTTTGGGGAAGTAATGAACGTGTTTGAGCTTGTTCGTAGGAACGAGTGATGTGGGGGGAGATTGATGATATATTTGAACCTGTGCATGGTATCAGCAGCACGATCGTGGGAAGAAGTGAATGAGGTGGGGGGATGGAAACTGAAATCGTAGAGAAGGAATTGAGAGCATTCATTCGGCTACCACATTACCCTCTGACCCTCTCTCTCTCTCGCTCTCTCTCTCTCTCTCTCTCTCTCTCTCTCGCTCTCCCCCTCTCCCCCCTCTCCCCCTCTCTCCCTCTCTCCCTCTCTCCCTCTCTCCCTCTCTCCCTCTCTCCCTCTCTCCCTCTCTCCCTCTCCTCCTCTCCCTCTCTCCCTCTCTCCCTCTCTCTCTCCCTCCCTCCCTCTCTCTCTCTCTCTCTCTCTCTCTCTCTCTCTCTCTCTCTCTCTCTCTCTCTCTCTCTCTCTCTCTCTCCAGTTTCCCAGTTCCTGGATAGACGGTGAGTCGATCTGTCACTTTTCGCTGAGCTCTGTAATTCTTTGAATTTTTACTGTGCGAAACTGCCTGCGGGCGTCTTGTTCCAGGTTCGAAGCATGCACTCTATTGCTTTGCACCTATTATCAGTGTTTTCCATTCTCGCTTTGGTGTAAAGTGTGATATTGGCTGTAAAAACATCTTTACAAACCACGTTTTCTCGCCAATTTTTCTGAGGGTACGACCACGAGGCTGTTCAATGCGCAAGCGTAGCCCGCGCTCACAGATAGTCTGGTGAAAGTGTATTCGGAGTCCATCGATCGTTACGACGTTTGGCATCATCAGCTGACTGTTTTGTGTACTGGATTTCGGCATCCGCGTGGTGGTTGCTGTGCTCTGCGCATGCGTGCTTGATCTGGCTTGCTGTCTACACTGCTTGGAAGACCAATAGTGCTCCTGTACGTCATATTCACGACTTCGCCCGAACTATCGCCCGACGAAGCACGACGCCGTGTCGATGTGCCGCCTGTTCCAACACTGAGTACTGCTGTATGGGCTACATCCATATATTCACTCTTCTTGCGTGTGTGTAGTAATATTTGCTATCGGTGAGCTTGCTCTTCCTGTCTCTTTCTATCTTGCTGACAGTATTGGGCTGTCAGATCGAACCGGGACAGGCTATAATTGAACACTCTATCTACCTTAGTAGTTTTAACTCATGTAAGCTTAAAGCATTAATTATATGTAATATTAATTATACTATAACGTGCATTGCGATGCCCGTTAGATGTTTTAAATGCAACAGAGTGATTGCAACTACTGTAGCTTCTTGTAAAGATTGTGGGCGTGCGTTTCACCCAGGCTGCGTAGGACATTATTTAGAGACAAGGAACGCACGCGTGTGCTGTGTCAATAATTTTGCGACTATAATGTCCTCCGGGTCACGCTCTGCGAGTCAAGGAGCTCCCTCCAATGTCTCCATAGATGACTTGTTAAATTCAACTACAGTGTCAACCCACGGTTTTTCTGCGCAGCCTGAGGAATTGTCAACTAGTTCTGATGCGATGCTGGCCCAGATTCTTAGTAAATTAGAAAATCTTGAGTCAGCGGTGGCCAAAATTGAGCGCTTCAGTGAGCGCCAAGATGAAACGAATAATGAATTTCGCGAACTTTTGAGTAAAATCCCGAAAATTGAGAGAGTTGTTGTTGAACACGCAGGTCATATTAATTATCTCCAAGACGAAATTCGTACTTTGAAAAATGAAATTGATTTGTCGAAGTCGGTGAATGTGCCTTCGCGCTCTAACTCGAGCCATGCTTGTGAGCTCAAGGTGGTGGGCATCCCGGCCGATACTACGGTGACTCCAACTGATGTTGTTACACGTATTTTTGAAGTTCTGAATATTGCGCATTTAACTCCACATATACTTTCGGTTCGCGCTTTACCTACTAGCAATCATAAGGCACAATCTGATTCTTCTACATCGCGCATGGTCATGTCGTATGTAGTTTCACTGACGTCGGGTTCAGTTCGTAAGATAGTCATGGAAAAAAAACGTGGCAAAAAAGACATATTTAGATCTGAAGTTCTCGATGACACAAATCCAAGTACGAGAAATCTGAAAATCTACGTTAACGAGATGCTCTCTCCTGATACGTATAAATTATTGTTAGCTGCCAGGATCAAAGCCAGAGAATTAGGTATTCAACAGATCTGGGCTATGAATGATTCTGTTTATGCTCGGAAGGCCGATGGTAAAGAGCGTCATACTATCACTGCTCTTAATGACCTTGACTTGATTTCATGAAGCGATCCTTCTGCCCTGGGTCCCTCGGATTCGTTGCGTGCTGAGCTGTTGCGTCATAGTCGAGCCCCCGAGGGTGGTGTTTTAAAAATAGCACAATTTAATGCATGTTCATTGCCTGCCCATATAGACTTTGTGCGGCATTACTTTGAGAATAATTTTTTCCATATTATTTCTATTTCCGAGACATGGCTTCATTCGCACATCAAAAATGAATTGGTAGCGATAAAGGATTATTTTTTGATTCGCAATGATCGTGAGGGAAGGGAAGGAGGGGGTGTGGCATGCTACATCCATAATTCGTTACGCGCCAGTATTCTTGCATACTCTCCCCATGAATTCTCTAATTCACCTGAATTCTTACTGCTCAGTGTACATTGGCCTGGAAAAGACCCTATCTTACTCGCATCCGTTTATCGACGTCCCAAAGGTTGCATGTTTGAGGAATTTTCTAATGCTCTTAATCGATTTTCTCATTCCTACAAACGCATCGTCATTATGGGTGATTTAAATTGCAATATTCTACTTAATAATTATGAAGCGAATTATTTAAGAAACTTTATTTATTCCTTAGCCCTTCATCTTGTTGAGTCTGGGCCCACATTTCATATGGCGGGTTGCGACTCTTTGCTAGATGTTTTTATTGTTAATAATCCCGATTGTATTATTGAGTTTGTAAAGTCTAATGAGCCCTTCATTAATGGTCACGATTTACTTGAATTATCTATTCGGACGGATTCCCCCGGTTTAATTAAGCGTATTATTCAGCGCCGCTCTCTATCGAGTTTTAATGCTCAGCTCTTTGCAGAATCGGTGATGCAAGCACTTCCTCTTATAGGGGAGTTTAACTCGCAGTATGTTGATTCTGTGTCTGGGGTCGATGAAGGAGTAAATATTGTTTCGAGAGTAATAGGTTCTGCAATTGATTTACATGCGCCGCTTTGTACGTTTCCTGTCTCGAGACCTCCTTCGCCGTGGTTTACGGCCGATTTTCGACGAAGAATTAGAGAAAGAAATCTAATGTATAAGAGAGCCAAAAGGTCCAATAGTTTACTTGGATTCGCGGAGTATAGACACGTACGTGATAAATTAATACACGATATTAGAAATGCCAAACAGGCGTACAACTTTACTAGATTATCCGCTTTGACTGATCCGGCAGCTCTATGGCGGGAATTGACGCGATTAGGTTTGGCTAAAACGAAGTTAAACTCGCCCTTAAACTTTTTCGATAGGGAGTGTCTCAATGTGTTCTATGCTTCAGTATCCAGGTCTGATCTAGTCTTGAATCGCGATAAGGTAATGTTAGCTTTGACCGCGGTTCCTCGTGGACAGCACGTGTTTTCCTTCGCCAGGATTACGTCCGAAGATGTGATAAAGCAGATTAATACACTGCCCTCTTCGTCTCTGACAGAAGGACCGGACGGGATCTCTAGTTTCGCGGTAATTAATGCAATGCCAGTTATACTAAACTATTTGGTTTCTCTGTTTAATTCCTTGGTTGAGCTTGGTCACTTTCCCAAGGTGTGGAAACGTGCTTTTATTAAGCCACTTTTAAAATGTAGCAACCCTACCTCTCCTTCTGATACGAGGCCTATTGCCAATTTGTCTGTTCTGTCTAAAATGTTGGAGCGAATCATTAAGGAGCAAATTGTCAAGTTCCTGGAATCGCATAACTTACTGGATAGATTTCAGTCAGCGTATCGTAGGGGAATGAGTACTCAATCCGCACTTATTCGCATTTGTGATGATAGCAGGTATGCAATTGATCAAGGTCTTCTGACTGTCCTAGTACTGTTTGACTTTTCTAAGGCCTTTGATATGGTCCCTCATGATAAACTGCTGACTAAACTCAAGATGATCGGGTTTGACGATATTGCATTAGAATTGATGTTCAGTTATCTAACGGGTAGATCACAGGCGGTCGTGGATAATCTAGGGCTGATCTCGTCGTGGTTGTGTACGACGAAAGGAGTGCCACAGGGCTCTGTTCTAGGGCCTTTATTGTTCTCGATCTTCATTAATGATATTGCCTTCAATTTGCGTCACTGTCGCCATATGATTTTTGCCGATGATACCCAGATTTATGCGTCGTGCAGGCCATGTGACCTGGGCGCTACAATTAGGATGATTCAACAGAATGTTGACGTGATTTTTAATTTCTCTGTCAGTAATGGGTTGGCACTAAATGGGACCAAATCAAAGGTTTTAGTTCTGGGGGCAATGCTCGGGTGCAGGTGATAGATTTTGATGGCTTGCCCCCTATAAAAATTGATGGTGTCCCTGTGCCCTATGTACGCAAAGCGCGAAACCTGGGGGTGATCTTGTCCATCAATCTCTCATGGCATGACCATGTATCAGAAATTTGTAGGAGGGTGTGGGCTGCTCTCCACAGACTGAAGTTTTATCGCAATTCCCTGTCCAAGGAATTGCGTATTAAACTTGTGGTGTCACTTATCTTCCCACTCATCGACTACTGCTGCTTAGTATATCATAATCTTACATGGGATCTTAATACAAAGCTGCAGCGGTTGGTCAATGCGTGCATACGATTTATCTTCGGTCTGAGGAGGGATGAACACATCACACCATATCGCCTGGAGTTAGGATGGCTGAGCGTTAGTGACCGTCGTCTTTATTTTCAGAGTATTGCAATGTATCGGATTTTTCATGGGCAGGCTCCGCATTATATCAATGAGTTGTTTACTCGTACTGAACGTGCGAACGCGTGGTCCTTGAGACCTAGGGGCGAAGATTTTTGCATCCCTCCCCACCGAACCCAAACTTTCCGAGATTCATTCCGGGTGTCTGGTTGCTACTACTGGCACTCACTTCCACATATGATTACCTCTGCCTCGAGTTTGGAGGCATTCAAGCTCAGAATGTATGCCTTTTTATTGGAAGCTGAGCGATCAAGGTCGCTGCAGTCCCATTAAGCTTTCTCTTGTCCATTTTGGCGATGATGGTCGTACACTGGGGTCTTAATTGTCAGACATGGAGCTCAGGTCTTTAGTGTGGTGGATTTGTGTCATTGTGAGAGTGGATTATTATTATTATTATTATTTGATTTTTAGTTTTATTTTATTTTTATTTTATTTTTACTTTATCAGGTTGTGCAGGCGCCTAAACGTTCGAGTTATTACTATCAAACTGATACTTTGTTCGGCGTTTTTCTTCTGTTGATTACTGGTTTGTTTTTATGATTATATTGCGGAATTTCGTTTTTTTTATTTAGTTTCTATTTGTTCTGATGGTTTGGCTTCCTATATTACATATGTGTTATTTTATTTCTCATTTACGCCACTATAGTTTATCTTATTGTATTTTTACTTCATATTATATTACTTTGTTTTTATATTATTTTATATTATTTTGTTTTATATTATTATTGTATGTATATATGCGCTGTTGCCTAAAAGTTTTTACTGAGGCAAAAATAAACAATCAAATCAAATCAAATCAAATCTCCCCCCCCTCTCTCTCTCTCTCTCTCTCTCTCTCTCTCTCTCTTCAGTCAAGCGTACCTTAGTGGCCTCGGTGCGATTTCACGCGATTGAAATGTTATTAGTAAGTGCATGACAACTGATAGGTATCTCGTCATCGACGAGAAAGATACAGTGTAAAAATAAAAAATGAAATGAAAACTATGGATTGGTGGTAGCTTATGGGAATGTGAATTTCATAAATTTATATATAAAATTGAATTTTGGATACCCACGACTTTGTGTGATAAATATTTTTGTACGAATGCCCCCATTATAAAATATTCTGTAAAAAATATCCATGCTCATCGTAAAACTCATAAAGGTTTTGCTCATTCGTTCGAAAAAAAAATGCAATCTTAATTTATAATAGCGAGACACCGTTTAAAAAAATTCCTTGAAAAATAACCTTTTAGGAGAAGGTTAACTCATACATATACAAATATACATCCGCACAATTCTCCTTGAAAATCTTCCTCGAAAATACTGCTGTAAAACTTATCCCTTTCTGGAAAGATCAATGACCCACTATACCCACCATTATCGTTTACACCCCAATCGGAATGGTAGGTTACACCCCCGGATGTAGATAAGTAGAAGTAGAACGTAAAAGAAAACCATGGTTGGACGAAAGAGACTCTGGATATATATAACTCCGCTAAAAGTAATTAGCCTAAATTAGAATCGGCAATTGGCGAGGAGAGCGTCTCGAGATAATCTACGGACTTCTTGTACCAGGCTCTCTTAAAAGCTACAACTGTT